>VDFB02196156.1:0-12614 GCA_007258455.2 Sequoia sempervirens | reverse complement strand
GAGAATGAGATCAAAGAGAAACCCATGGGCACAATAGACTAATCAATTTTGAGAACCTCTCAAAAAAAAGAGAATGGATCATCATGTCCATTTGGCTAAACCCTTCCTCTTGGTCCTAGTGAGAAGGGTTTCCATTGGTCCTAGTGAGCTCTATCAATCAATAGAATCTCGACCTTATAGCTATAATTTTTCGGCTTCATATTTTCATCCTTTTTTTCTTCCTTGGTGTGCTAATGCTGAGTTTAAGATGTCGCCCTCAGTTTGAGCTATAGAGCACTTTTTAGAGGAACGACCACATCATCATGGTCAATGAAATCTTGAATCCCATCATCAAGGTCCTCCATAATATGGAAAGTACCCTGTGAATCAAAAGAGTCACCCACCCACTTGGCAAGTTGATTAATTTGAAGAATTTTTATATTTTTTAAGGTGGGTGGGGGGGGGGTTGGGGGGAAGGGAAGGGTTGAGAGAAGGGTGGCTCCATAGGGATAATGTAATTTAGAAGTCTTAGGCTCTAGACTGGCCTCTGTATGGTGTGCTACAAACTTACCCTGATTACGCCAAATGAAATCTACATCGGGACTGCCAGGCTTCTTGATCCATTTTTTTAAGCTGATCTTCGTTGTTTTAGGCGACCTAAAAGAAGTGCGCCCAACTATCTCATGGCCTATCATGCTGCAATGAAAGCATCTAAATGGAATTCCTTCACAGTTTAAGAATTGAGTCCATGTGCTGAATGAAATGTATTGTAACAAAATCATGCACAAGCTTTGATATATAAATAATGACATGAAGCCGACTGTATCTGCTAAAAGAGTCCATTGAATCAGTATCCAACTTCACAAAAGATCTGATTCGATCAGTCATATTCTTGGTGAAACAAGGATCCTGAATATCCAAGGGAGGTAATACAGTCTGATCTGGATAGGAATTAAAGCGATTTTTGCAATTACTTGATCAAAAAAGCGACCAAGCGGCAATGAAAAGGCCTGACTGTCCATAGAACCAAGGTTCATTCTGCTTCAGAAAGTTGCAGTCCTCCACAGAATTAAAGCAAAGGAGAAAGAATCCAAAATCTAATATTTTGATAGCAGGAGTGGCCAAGCTGCTCCAAGTTGTCTTTATCCAATTCACAAACAGTTCAACGGATGAGCATTTTCTCTTAAATCTATGAATGACGGACTGATTCCCATCCTCGATAGAAACTGCGTCAATACATGTATCAAAGATATGAAAGTCAATAGGATCATCCGTCAAAACCACCTCTGAATTTGTAAAAGTAAAACTAGACGGATCGGTAGGAACATGAGTGAAAACATCATCCAATTTCTGTGTCGATGGTATAGGTGGTGGGTTAGAGTTTTCCAAGGAGATTTTCTCTTTGCCAAAGGCGCTGCATTCGAGGAATGGATTGGCTCTATTCTAGACAATCCTCAACCCCCTTTATCCCCCTTCAAGCTTTGCATGAAACTAATTGTATCCTTATTGAGTCACAACCTCTCTATATTCCTTTTCTCTTTGCATCCACATACCTTCCCAATTATGGCATGACATGTGTCTTTATTATATGCTTTAAGCCAATATACCCCTTATTTATATTCTAGCACAAAATATTTGATCTACCTTTTATTGTTATTGATAATTAAAATAAGCATTCACTTGATTTTTACATAGTCAAATTTCTAATCAAACTAGAGGAAAAGATTACACTTGATAAAATAAAGATTAATTATTCATCTCATTGTAATAATCAATTATCCAAAACCAAAGGAACTTCATTGTATTAAAATATGATATTTTGTCAAATGAAATGACAATAATGTCACTCAATTCCATCCTAAAAAGTTACTCAAATAGAAATTATTTGAACTTCAAAATCAATCACAACCTCTAAAAATGCAACATTAACTGAAATAAAACCAAAAAAATAAATTCAAACTAAAATATTTTTTTGACTGATGCAAATTGTTAGTTTGTGTAGATGCTCCTGCATCATACACACAGAGTAAGAAGATTTTGTGACCTTTATCTCGCAAAATGGAGTTGAGTAGTTGAACTACTTTGTCACATCACAAAGAATTTGTAGTACACTCTGATGTTGTGACAGGTACCCTACAAAAATGTTTTTTTTGCTTTTTCCAACACTTGGTTAGAACATTCTCCATCTTCCTCCACTAGATCTACCCTTCATTGTCATCTCCATCTATGGATATTCTTAGACCATTATTATCTAATCTCCATCTCTAATTATGAGCTCCTCTTATTTTTTGTCTTGTGGGATTCAACCCACAATGAACTGTCCACTTCAACCATATTTCACACTCATCTTCCTCCTTAGTGGGAATCAACTCACCATTACCCACCCTCCTATAAGAACATTCTTCCTCTTCAACCTCTCTTCTTTCCATACCAACATAATAGATTTTTTCAGGTTGCACCTCCACCCTTAACACCTCTATGTTTTCCTCTTCTACATTTTCAAACTCAAATTGATCCCAACTATTAAAAAATTGAAACATTACCTTTTCTTTTGCAATTTTCCCCCTTTCACTTTAAGTTGCAATACTTTTACCTCCAGCATTCATCACCACCATTCCCTTCACGTTCTCTTACTAACTCACTATTGTTGCAACTCATTTCTCTCCTTGAAGGTTTATAACTTCATCTTTCTTATTAAACAATGCTACATATTTAATTTTTCTTTCCTTTTCCATGCCGTCAACAAGTTATTTTCATCCTACTTCATTCTCCTCTCTTTCATCCTTTTGCATAAGGATCTCCTCTTGCATCACTACCACAACTTTCCCCTTTTCCTCATCATATCTGAACTTAACCACATGTCCTCCAACAAACAATTTATTTGCACTCCTATTTCTTCTACCTTAGCCTAGCTTGTGTTTCATGCTTATCTTGAACACTTTAGTGGGTTGCTCCTAAATGTTCACCTCTCCACAAACCTCTTCATCAAAGAGATACAATCTTGTCCCTTGTTTTTCACATCCCTCTAGGGTATCCTACCCTTTCCCGGATCTTGTTATCTCTTCATATAAGAAAAATTTTGTAAACCTCTTTATCTTCAAGTGGTTCTACATACAAAAATTCTGGCTGGTTTTGATGAATCATCTTGTTCTCTTCCTAGAATATGCCTTTTCTCACATCCTACTACCCATAATCTACATTCTACAACATGCACATGCACAATTTCTAGAGCCAATGTTCTCTTACAATTGCAAGTACTCATTCACACTTACATACTATCCCCACTTAACAAAGAATATGGAAGATGTTCCCTCTTGAACCTCTACCCACTTTCTTAGTGGAGGAAGTTTCTGACCTCTACCCAGCCTTTTATCTCTCACTTGAGGACAACCAACAACTTCATACATGACTCAACTCTATGGTTGCAATAAAATTTATCACCATACCTTCTCTCCTACACTTTTCCCAACAAGCAACCCAAACATACCTGACAATATAGTTCAAATTTTGAATGCCTTATCAAACAAGAAATTTTTTAGCCAAAAACTAAGTTAAAGGGACAATTTCATTAAATTTCAATGACCAAACAAATTTTACACCTCAAGACAATCATAATTCAATCTTTGATTATAATGATCTAACTTTTTACACTTAATCAATTCTCTATTCAAATATCTTTTTGTGTGTGTCTCTCGCTTTCTTCCAGCCTTTCATTTCCCATCTCTCTCTCTCTTCAAAAATTATTGTAAATGATTTAATACCCACACTGATTTTTTTCTATTTCACTCTATCGCTCCTCTCCTACTCTATGCTGACTACATTTACAAATCTATACTCCATCTCTTTCTTCTATATGGTTCATGGCCTACTATATTGCATATCCACTTCTCTTTTAATTTTTATTTCCCTTGATTTTTATTTTATCTATGACCACTATTATCCCCTAGTCGTGCTACACATGCTAGTTTTCCTCTATAGAATGCTTGCCCTCTCATTCATTTCATCGACCAATCTTTACTTTCAGCTTTATGGTTTACAAATATTAAATTTTATTTAGAAAGTCACCCTCCTCATCGACTTCAATCTACAATGTATATTTTCTTACCCAACATATGGCACAACCCATGTACACACCTCTTGCTTAACCCCATGGCCCTCCACTCTACGCTTTACATACAATTTATCTTTCATTTAATTCTAAACTTCTTCCCTACCATGGTGTCGGCCTCGTCTTCATTTATTTTTATCTGCACTTTTATTTCTTCTCTTTTCCTAGCATTTCCGTTATCTATTCACTGGGTAGCTACAATACTTAGCTCATTTTCAATCTGCAGTGTAATCATTATTGGTCTACCCTTCTCTTCTATAGACGCGACTGCCCTTCCTTTGTCTTTGCATGGACCTATCTTCCCTAAAGTTGAGAGTTATTTCTCTTTTGTTTCTTTTTATTTTAAAGTTTTAATATCTTTTCCATTATGCTTTCTTCCTTAGATGTTGTTATGTAATTTAAACCAGAATAAAAATAATAACAGCAGCAATAAAATTAAGACACAGTAAATAGAGTAGACAACAAATAATACATTGACAATAACACAGAGATTAAGTGGAAAACCTCCAATGTGGAGGAAAAACCACGGGGCAAGGATCAATAGCTTTTATTATCTCAGAAAATCTTTTACATCAGGAGCTTTTCGAAAATCATACTTCATCAGTAATACATAGGAGAGATAAATATTGACATATTTATAAAAAGCTTTTGAAAGAAGAAGTTTCTGGATAATACGAGGAGTTTCTATTCGAATTAGATTTTTCTTAATTTGAAATAGAAGTTTCTTGATTTCTATTCAAATTAGATTTTTCTTAATCAAACAGTTTCTTGATTTTAAATTTAGTCTTTAGAAAACTAACATTCTCCCACTTGAAGCTAAATTTAGCTTTCACAACTAACATTCTCCCACTTGAAGCTAAATACAAGGCTCCTGGATAACAAACTGCAATTTTAGATGATCCTTTTTACTATTGATCCTTGCCCAAGCCTGCACATCAAGTCATCTGTAGGCCTACCAAGCTCCTACATAACCCTTGCTTGGATTTTGGTAATATTTTTGTAAACATATCCGCAAGGTTCTCACTATATGAATCTTTTCCATGTGTAACTTTCCTTCTTCCAACACCTGCCTAATCCAATGATACCTTAAGCCAATGTGTTTGGTTTGTGAGTGAAAAGCTGGGTTTTTTGCCAAGTGAATGACACTCTGACTATCACAATATAGCACATATTTGTCTTGTTTTATGCCCAACTCTCCAAGGAAATTTTGTATCCACAACATCTCTTTGTACACTTCAGTTGCAGCTATGTATTCTGCCTCTGTTGTGGAGAGAGCTACTATTTTTTGTAGCCTAGATACCCAAGACACCGCTGCTCTTGCAAATGTATATAGATAACCAGTGGTGGAATTTCTAGTGTCCACATCTCCAAACATATCTACATCTGTAAAACCTTCAAGCACCATATTAGTATGATCAAAACATAAACAGTAATGACTAGTACCATTAAAGTATCTTAACATCCATTTCATTGCTTTCCAATGTTGTTTTCCTGGATTGGCAAGAAACCTGCTGACTACTCCCACTGAATGTGCAATGTTCGACCATGTGCATACCATGACATACATTAGACTACCGATTGTTGAAGCATAAGGAATCTTTTTCATTTCTTCCTTCTCCTTATCATTACAAGGGCATGAATCAGAATTTAATTTGAAATGGGAAGCAAGAGGTGTACCAACTGGTTTGGCTTCCTTCATATTAAATCTGTCAAGCACTTTCTCAATATACTTTTCTTGTGACAACCACAATTTTTTCTTCTTTCTATCGTGAATGATCTTCATGCTCAATATTTGTTGTGCTGGACCCAAATCCTTCATTGCAAACTAGCTACTCAAATCCTTCTTCAACCTGTTAATCATATCCTTATCCTGTCCAACAACTAACATATCATCCACATATAACGATATTATAATGTACTTGTCCTGGTCATATCTCTTGATGTAGATACAATGATCAGTCTCTAGTCTATTAAAACCATGCTCCAACATAAAAGAATCAAATCTCTTATACCATTGGTGAGGTGCCTGTTTCAATCCATAGAGGCTCTTCTTTAACCTGCAAACCAAGTTCTCTTTACCTTTTATTTTGAAGCCTTCTGGTTGTTCCATATAAATTTTCTCTTCCAATTCTCTATGAAGGAAAGTAGTCTTTACATATCTAATTGTTCACATTCCAAATCTAGAGCAGCAACAAGACCAAGAATAACTATAATGGATGACATTTTAACAAGTGAAAAGATTTCATTGAAGTCAATACCTTCTTTTTGAGCAATCCCTTCACTACCAGCCTTGCTTTGTATCCCTTCTTCTCATCACCCTCATGTTTGATCTTGTACACCCATTTGTTTTGTAGAGTTTTTCTTCCTTTTGGAAGCTTTACCCACTCCCAAGTTCTATTTTCTTGCAAAGAGTCCATTTAATTCTCCATTGCTTTCTGCCATTCTTTACTATGCTCATCTTGACAAGCTTCCTGAAAACAACTAGGTTTCATCAGTTAATAAAATATAAGCTAAGGGAGGATATCTCTGTGAAACCTTTTGATGCCTAGTAGATTTTCGAACTAGAATCTCTTGTAATGGCTCTTGCACAGTTTCTACTTCTTGTTGTTCCTCATTTCCATTATGTTGTAATGGCTGGTCATTATTTCCAGCAGTGGCTTCTTGTAATGGTGGCAAATTTTCTTGTTGTTCCTCTTGTTGTCCTATAATTTCAACAAATTTCTGCATCTCCACACTTTTTTCAGTATTTTTAAACATTTGTCCTTCATTAAAAAATAACATCCCTACTTTTGATAATTCTTCTCTTTAGAGGATCCCACAACCAATAACCTAACTCATTGTCAGCATATCCTAAGAAAATACATTTCAATGATTTTTCATCCAACTTGGACCTTTGTTCTTTAGGAATGTGCACATAAGCTTCATAACTAAAAACTTTCAAATGAGAATAATATAACTCTTTACCGGTCCATACCTTTTCGAGAATGCCTCCATCTAATGAAGTTGTGGGAGAGCGGTTTATTAAGTAACAAGTAGTGCGGACAACCTCTACCCAAAAATGTTTAGGCAAACCAGAATTTGAAAACATACTTCTCACCTTCTCTAGTATTGTCTGATTCATTCTCTCAGCTATTCCATTTTGTTGTGGAGTGAGAGGAACTTTTTCTTACATGCTTTATCCCATGTTTATTGCAATATTCTTTGAAGGCTTTGGAGCAATACTCCCCACCATTATCTGTTCTAATACATCTCAATAGTTTGTTAGTTTCCCTTTCAATAGCCATATGAAATTTTTGAAAAAAATCTAAAACTTGATCCTTACTCTTAATAGGGAAAGCCCACACCTTTTTCGATGCATCATCAGTAAAAGTTACAAAATAAGCAACCCCACCTAGTGATTTTATATTAAATGGGCCACAATCAGTAGAATGCACCAAATATAATATTTTTGTATCCCTTTTCGAATTATTCCTTAAAAAAGACACTCTTTTCTGTCTACCCATAATACAATGTTCATAAAATTTAAATTTAGTACCTTTTATTCTAGGCGAAAGGTTTTGCTCAACAAGTATTTTTTGGCCTCTTTCTGTCATGTGTCCAAGTCTTTTGTGCGATAAATTTGCTGTAGGCTCCTCTACAACAATAGCAATATTTGACTTCTGCAGCTTCGACTTTAATGTATAAAGAGTGCCTGCTTTTTGCCCCTTTGCAACAACCAACAAACCCTTTACAAATTTTCAGCATCCCTTGCCAAATACTATACGGCAGCCTTCATCATCTAGCTTTCCAGCTGAAACTAGATTCATTCCAAGCTTTGGTACATGCCTGACCTATTTAAGCAATAAAATACAACCATCTTCTATTTTTATTAAAACATCCCCCACTCCCTCAATATTACATAAATTATTATTACCCAAGCGAACCTTACCCAAATGACCAGATTTATAAGAAATAAAATTTTCCCTGCTTGGGGTAGCATGGTAGGAGGCTCCAAAATCTAGAATCCAATCAATATCATGATTAGAAGTAAAAAGGCATGCATCCTCATATGAAACAATAATTAATACCTCACCATCTGATGCAACAACGATAACATCTTCATTTGCACTTGTTGGTTTTTGATCCTTTTGTTCTCACTTCCAAATTCGACATTCTCTTTTCATGTGTCCTAGTTTGCCGCAATGATAATAGGGGATTCTGCCTCTTCTTGATTTTGATCTTCCTCTTGACTTCGAATGCCCTGATCGATTCCAATCAAATTTTCTACCATGATCAACTAGGGCTAAGACTTCTCCTCCTTGGTTCTCTGTCATTGATTTACATTGTAGCTCCTCATTCATTAAACTAATACTGACATCATCAAACTTCAGAGTTCCTCCAGGTGCCAAAGTGCTAATAGCTACGATCAAATTCTCCTAGCTATTCAACATTAAACACATTAATAAGATGGCTCTAATCTCATCATCCAAAGTGATTTTAACAGAGGCAAGCTGACTAGTAATTATGTTGAACTCTATTCAAGGCTCCAACAATTTAGATAAATTCTTGTTTTCAATTTTGGTTTCATTCTTTAATCACCTACGTGGCCTTCACAATCCTTTCCACTCTTAATTATCTCTTGGGCAGCTACTTTCCCTCTCTTTGCTGTTTAGTGATTCACCTTTACCCATTCCAAACTTCTCCCTTGGCATTGGATTTCTCTCCCTCTCAACGCATCATTTTCTTTGTTTTCAAGACCCAAAACACTCTCTTTTCGTCATGCCTCCCTTCATCTCCTTAAAACAAATTGACCCCCATTCATATGCTGGCATAAAATATCTGATGTGTCTTTTATTATTATTGACAATTAAAACAAGAAATCACAGTGGTTTTTTCATTTCTAAATTTCTAATCAAACTAGAGGAATACATTTCACTGGATAAAATAAAGATTAATTATTCATCTCATTGTAATAAATGATCATCCATAACCAAAGGGACTTCATTCTGAGATAAAGACATAAATCAAAATATGACACTTTGTCAAACAAAATGACAATAATGTCACTCAATTCCATCCCAAATAGCCATCGAAACTGAAATTATTAGAACTCTAGAATCAATCACAACCTCCCAAAATACAACATTAACTAAAATTAAACCAAGACAACAAATTCAAACCATTTTTTTTTTTCTTGGGTGATGTGGATCATCAATTCACCAAGATGCCCCTGCATTAAATATTGAGAAAAATTAATAACTAAAAGTAAAAGTTTGGATCAATAGTTTCGAGGCACATGGTTTTTCAATACCACTTAGTAGCTTCATCTGAGTTTGAATCTATAAAAGAAAGAGCATGTTTAGTGGTTGAAGGTTGTTGTCCTTTATATTGAATTCTATTGTAGAGTACATATGTGAATTATTGTATGAGATGTGTGTTTGCATGGTTACCCATTATTCATGGGTAGATGGAAGGTGCAATGGAGGAACTTTATGTTATAGAAGTTTAGATATAGACTTTATAAGTGTATTACAATGTTTCATTGATGAATAATGCATTTAGTCTGGATTCTCTTGGAAGCTAGGATTTTTTTGTCATGACATTTTTACCAAGGAATATCTTGTGTGCTATTATGATGTATATTCAATCATTGCATTACGGATGTTAGATTTTATACATGCATTTAGATCCTAGGGTTATGTAGGAAATGGCTTGGTCAATCAAGTAATTTTTTAAAATGTGTTATAAAAGCTATGGTTGTGGATAATGAACATTAAACCTCCCTATTTTGTTTTAAGCCTTGTTTGAGTAGATTTATTACAATTTTGAATCCATGGGAAATATGACAAATATTTCAAACATTTCGAGGTATGATGCATGTTTTGTACGTTGTAAGAGTTACTATTATTGTATTTGACATTGTATATTTGTGGTTATTCTTGTAGATTTAGTCTTTGAAAATGCTTTAATAAAAAGGGTTTCATCTATGTTTTCACTATGAGACTTTAATGGAAGAATTTTAGGAATGACCTAATAATATAATATAAACATCACTATTGGATCCAAGAGGTTTGAGACATGAAAATTAAGTTAAAATTTAATATATTTTTACTACTAGGGATTAAAAGAAAAAACCTCTAGTTTAGCTATACGTTTTTACTATTGTATAGTTGTAAAAGTTTGGAAAAATGTTTGAAACATTTCTTATTTAGAATTAAATAGAAAGGAAAAAGTACACCAAATGGTGGGTGTGTATAGGGTCCATAAACCCCCTACACAATTGGTATCTTATTGGCAACCATTTTTATGGGAATACAGTCCTGGTTGGCCCAAAACTGATAGTCACCAAGCTAATAGGTGCTTGAGCACTTAGTCCTAACCCCTAGTTAGACATGCATAGGGTAAATACCTTGCACAAGTTTAAAAAATTAAAAATTTTAAAATTAAAATTAATTTTAAATGTTTTTTAGATCCACCAAAATCATCACCACCCACATTATATCAGTGTGTGCAACTAGCACTCCAACATCAACTCTACTTTAATGGTGATGCAAGTTAACATCATCACTCTATGGAGGGGCCTTGTTTTGGCCCTTTTATAGTTCTTGGAGTGTGTTTTATTCTTTAGAGAATAAATTTCACTTATGGTATCATGTTTTTAACTCCAAATTATAAGAGTTATAAATATCTCTCTAAGCACTATGTAGTGATAAAGATTTATTCATCATATTTTTAAACATATGTATTAAAATTTGGTGTATAATTTTGATATTGTTTCAGAATGGCTAATAGGTGATATATTTCACATAATTAATAACAATTAAATTTTAAAATAGGTGATGGAGAGAATCTTTAGTGTACTGCATAATAGATTACATGTCTTTTTTAACCTAGATGAGTAGATAGTGGTTTGCACTTGTTTAAAAAATTATAGGAGCCTATAAGTTGGGGTGAGATTACATGATTATTTAGATGAAAATTTTGGTGAAATTTTTTGCGAGTTTATTTTTTATGAGATTAGTGTGATGGTGCAACATGTTATTAAATTTATATTCCACGATATAAATTTACATGTATTCTTAAATTATTGAATTTGAGGGATATATGTTCACAAGTTGTTTTGTGATTTGAGGAAATGGTTCTAATATATGTTAGACTAGGAGTCTCAATTTAATGATAATTTGATGTAGGTACAAAAGTGGTGATGATTATGTTTTCATTGATATTCATGTATTCTTATCATTGACATCACGTGGTCATGCATATGGTTGATAAGTTTCGGTTATTATATTGGATTGGTGCATGATTGCAAGTGGTGGTGTGGTTCTAATTTATATTTTCTCATCTTCTAGATGCTTGCTTGTCCATTGGCTATGGGTATCAGAATATAGATTTTCTTTAGAAATTTTGATTTCTAATTGATTTGGTGTTCGAGTCGTGAGATCTATAGGTTATACTTTTGTTTAACTATTTTTAGGTTACTAATGTGATGGAAAGGTTGTAGGTTGCATTTTTGGGGATATAAAAGTTACATAGTTTTGGGTTGACCACCCATTAGGTGTAGTGATGATCCAAATGTGGATTATCTCTATCAATATGCATCTTTAGTTTCGATGCAAATTTAGTCAACTAGCTATCATTTGAGGAGATGGTTATTATGATTCCATGCAAACTAAGTATCAAGATATAGTGGGAGCTTTGGCAGTGATGTGGATTCACCACTTCATGATTGATGATATTTTGTAGTGGTGGTGGGTATCATTGAAAAGAACTTGGATCATGGTTTTCTCTACAATTAGAGTACTTTGGAAGCTTCAGTTCCATAAATAGGATATGGTTATCCAACGCAGACTTATTGATTGGTCAAATGAAAATCTAACAAATAGCAATGTATGTTTGGAGTACTGGAATATAAACATAATCATTTATTGGATTAGCCAAAATTTTGATACAGGGCCATACTTCAATTGCTGATCGGTTGTCAGAAGCCACAGATTATATCAGTCATCCGAAGGAGAAATTAAATGAGCTTGAAAAGAAAAGAGACGAAATGAAGATGAAGGCGAAGATGAACAAGGGGAATGAGTACTGTTACAACAAACCAGGCAATGTGATAATACTCTCTGAGTGTGAGGAATTTCCTCTAGTGAATGTAAACCATGTGGGTTCACGAGTAGAGGTCACAACAAACACCTTGAAAGAACAGATGATGTTTTCTGAGCCTCTGCTCGCTGTTGAAGAACAAGGCCTTCGAATACTTAGTGCATCCTCTTTTGGCTCTGATGAAAAAATCTTCCACACCGTCCATTGCAAGGTAGTAATCTATAATATCACAGCTAAAAGCAGCTTTTAGGGTTAATTAAATCTAAGCAAGTGTTTATCGTGCATTGTTGACATGCATTGTAGGTGTTGGATAGATAGAGTTTCAAGAGCGACTTCAAACTTAAGCAGACACTTTGGCAATTGATTGAGCGAAACCGCACTCCACATTTGTCTCTTATAAATCTATGATTTGCCTACAAGATGGAACAAATCATTTCATGTGATT
>VDFB02196155.1:0-44355 GCA_007258455.2 Sequoia sempervirens | reverse complement strand
AATTACCTATAAAGTATACAACTTAAATATTTTAAAAAATAATTAGATATAAGCTGAAAAGATTCATAGATCTTCAAATAAAATTTTATGCAACTTTCATGGTTAGTATTCATCAATGTAGAATTTTGTGTGTTGTCATTTGTAATTAATCTATTTCATTATTTTGAATCTTTTTAGTTTTCGGATATCATCATAATTAATAAGTTTAAAACTTATCAACTTCAAATATTTTATATTTTTAAATTTAAAAGGAACATGTACTTATATTTAATATTTAATTCATTTATATTACATAATCATTATAATTTAATTTAATTTTAAAATGAAATTTAAGCTTTGCAAATATTGTGTTAATTTGATTATTTATTTGCTTTCTGATCGGTTATTCAAATTAAACGCAATTCAACTCAAAAATATAAAAATAAGCATGTAAAATATTTTATGATTTTTTGAAGTTAGAATTTAATATGATTTTAGAAAATGAAATCACTTGGATGCAAAGAAATAAAAAAGGTTACTTTTATATATATATTCATTTCTTAATTTATTCTCAAATTATAATTAATTATTGTTGAATTATTTTGAAAATAATATATAGTTTTATTTAATTATATTAAATATAATAGAATGATCAACCATTACAACTTCACCTTTTACATTGTATGCATTGCAAATAATCCCTGCATACACCAAATCAGACCTTTATAGATGTATCAAAATGTATTAGACATATAAATTAGATAGGATGTAGTTTTATTTAATTTATTTGTATTGAATAATTAATATAATTTAACTGATTATTTTTAAAAATACATGATAAATACTTTATAATTTTTAAAATTAAAATTTAGTTTAATTTTAAAATTATTTCTAAGCTTTAAAAATATTTGTTGATTTAATTTTTTTATATGATTAATAATTCTTATCCTAATAATACTTCATTTCACATAGAAATAGAATTCTAGATTTAAATAATTATTTTTGTAATATATATAGACACACACACATTGTGGTGATTTGATTATTAATTTATAAAATGATTGGTTATTCAAATTTAAAGAACAATATACCTAATTGAACTCAACAATACAAAAGTAGGCATGCAAAATAAGTTCTGATTTTTTTGAAGTTAGAATTTAATGTAATTTTGGAAAATAAAATAAATTGGATGCAAAGAAAAAATTTATTCTAAAATTATAATTAATAATTGTTGAATTATTTTAAAAATAAAATTTAGTTTTAATTTAATTTATTTGTAGTAGATAATTACTATAATTTATATGATTATTTTCAAAACTAGATAATAAATACTGTATAAATTTTAGAAATTAAAATTTAGTTTAATTTTTCTTTACAAATATTGTTGTGATTTGATTAATTATTTTTTATGATTAATAATTCTAAGTCTCATTTTAACCAATGAGCGAATTATATAACAAAATATATAACAATTTTCATAGTGCTTCCATTACTTCCATTACCAATTATTATGGAATGGTGGGTAATAAAAAAATATTCAACTAATTTTTAGGAAATTTTTTGTATTATACAATTTTCATAGTGCTTCCATTACTTCCATTACCAATTATTATGGAATGGTGGGTAATAAAAAAATATTCAACTAATTTTTAGGAAATTTTTTGTATTATACAAAACACATAGGTAACTGGAATCGATGACCAAGCATATCTCATTTTCTTTAAAATAAAATAAAACACAATAGATATAAGAAGAGAATGAAGTTCTATTTTTATTTATTTATTTTATTTTATTTTCTTTTTAACTACCATCTAATCCTGAGCATTACATATAATATACTTGTTACATAAAATAAATATATTTATAAAGTCAATATATTTACCACTTTTTAATAATATATTATGTGAATTTTCTTTAATACTAAATATAAATATATATTTGTTTATACTCATATTTATTTATTATATTCAAATAAATAATATATTTTTAGTATATTATATTATTAATTTAACAACATACTATAATATTATAATATATACACTATATAATACATATGTAACATATATAATATGGATGGTCCCTTTGGGCAAGTGGGAGGCAATAAGTTTTTAAACTAATATATTTAAAACTAGCTTATTTACCATATAAATTAAATAATTTATATAACATTATTTATAAAGATAAGATATACAAAGAATATGTTAAATTATTACCTCAAAAAATAAATTTATTAAACTTATAAAATATTGAGTGTGGAAGAACTTTCATAAATTTACAAGTTTACATTTTAATATAATTAAAATTAAAAATTATTTAAAATCTTTGAAAAAGAAATATCTAAATTATTGTATTTATAGTTATATAATTATAACCTTGAGGTGAAACCTAACCCTAATTCTAATTCTATCTCTAATGGTAAAGTAAGCCTTAATATATGAGAATTTTTTTAATTCATTTCAATCTATTAAATCATGCTATCTATTTTTTTTATGATTTCTTTTTGGTAAATATTTCATAAAATTATAGCCCTTGAAGACTATGTGGGGTAACCATGGTTCAAATTGGGTTATTCTTGAATCCATGCAAATATTTTAGGAGAGTTTTTAATTTGTTTCAATTTATAAATTATGTGAGTGTTTTGTTAGTTTAATTTTAATTTTTGAATTTTCTTTACAAATATTTGATAAGGTTATGCCAACCTTTAGTGTTGTTATAATTAGAAGGTTTTCTTATCATTTTGTACAAGACGTTGAGCTTTATCTGTGATATTATGCATAAAATTATCATCACACAACCCATATAAATTATAGTTATAATTAGAAGGTTTTCTTATAATTTTGTACAAGACGCTGAACTTTTGTAAGAGAAATTACCTAATTCTACCCTTTGGATAAAAACCAATGGGGTGATTTCAATCAAAGGTAAAAAATTCATTTTTGTCTCCAATTATAAAAATTGACATGGGCTTATAAGTTTTCCCCCTAATTTCAACCATGATGAGGTTTTTTAGGATAGATCCAACATGCTACTAGCTTTCTCACTCTAAATTATTTTATTAATAATGGACTCATTCTAGGCATAGGCTTCTTGTGCAATTTCTCATACACTATGGAGTAAAACTTGCACTTACCATTATAATTTCCCTATCATGCCTAATATTGTCTTCTCAAACATTTTTGAATTTATCTTTTATATTTGAATTGTTTATTTGATTTATTTTGTCTCTTTGATTTATTTATTTGAATGTAAATATTTTTAATTGATCTTTTTATTTATCTTTTATCTTTGATTTATTGATTTGATCTTTTAGTTTATCTATAATAAATATTTTGAATTCTTAATAATTTATATTTGGTTTTTTCTTTGATCAAATCTCTTTGATTTATTTATTTTATCTTTTAGTATTTTATATTTGATTTTTTCTTTGATCAAATCTCTTTGATTTATTTATTTGATCTTTTAGTATTTTTAATTTTTTATTTGATTTTTTTATTTGATTTTTTAATTTATCTATTATAAATATTTTAAAATATTTGTGATTTATCTTTGATTTTTCTTTTTGATAAAATCTCTTTTATTTTGATTTTCTTAATCAAATTTGACTTTTTATTTTGATTTTTCTTTACTATTTATCTTTAATTTTTTTAATCAAATATCTTAGATTTAGATTTTAATTTTTCTATTAAATTTCTTTGATTTTGATTTATCTTTTATCTTTTATTTATTTATTTGATAATTTAGTTGATCTATGGTAAATATTTTCAATTCTTACTGATTTATATTTGATTTTTATTTAATGTATTTTTTTTTATTACTAAATTTCGTTTTGGTGGGAAATTTTTATTTTCCTATTGCATCCTTGACATAGAGGGATTGTTTCTCCTAAACATTTTCTTATTGGTTTCAAATTTACCAAATTATATTTTTTGATTAAATAATCAACGTTCAAGATTCCTACCAGTTTAAATCATAGATATGTTCATTTAAAATATGATGAATAGAATGAATACTAATCCATGAATTATATTTTTTGATTAAATAATCAAATATCAAGATTCTTACCAATTTAAATCATAAATATGTTCATCTAAAATATAATGAATAGAATGAATACCAATCCCTAGATTATATTTTTCATTAAATAATCAAAGTTCAAGATTCCTACCAATTTAAATCATTGATATATTCATCTAAAATATAATGAATAGAATGAATACCAATCCCTGTACAAAAACATTAGAGAAAAACCATTTCTCTCAAAAATTACATTGTCATTGCTACACCATATTGCACATTACTATTTAAGAAATTTATTTATTATAAAGTTGAAAAGGAGTTTCCTTAACATGTAATTCTATTTTTTAAATCATTTTTTCAAACATTTAGAGCTTGGTTGTGTTGATGGTGTTTTATGCACAGTAACAACTCAAACATAATATAATATCCTATCTCTCTTGAAAGGTAAATATCTATTAGCAAGCCTCAAGAGATAACCCCAAGGGCTTGACAATGCATAAACAACTCAGTGATAAATGTTAAACTGTTGGTAATCACAAGGGACCTTACTACAAGCAAATATTGAATCCTTAAATTTATCAAATCTAGTAATATGGTGATACTTTCAATCCTAAATTTAACCCAAATGATAAAAGAAATAGCAAAAGAGATAAGGTTTAGAGAGATTTCTAAATTTAACACTAAGCCTAAGATTAACAATGAAAATGATGAAACACTTGAAATGGACCAATCCCTCAAAAACTGATTTCTGCTTGACCCAGATGAATCTGTAATCTTAGAGAAATAGTGCAATCTTCTAAGGCATTAAAGATTTTCAGATCATGAACATTCATCCAAAACAACCCTATTGAAATTGAAATGAATAAACCTTCACAATTGAACTAAGCACAATGAATATTAAAGTCAAGGCTAACTTTGCAAAGCAACCAACAATCAGCTAGCTACAAAAAGTATGGACTAGGGATTGCTGCAAACACTTCAAACATCAAACCATAAAGACCATTGAATCATATGCAATTCTAAATATAACATACATCTAATATTTCCCAAGCAATCTCAAAGATAGAAAAACAATAACCATGCAAGATAAATCAACACAAGAGAATTCACCAAAAGTACAATGTCTTCAATTGTATTGAATTACCCAATAACAACAACAATTCCAGTGTTCTGTGTTACAACACTTGCTCAAAATGAACTAACTTTAAAATCTGACTCTTGGTATACTACTTAATTCACTCCAAATTAAAACTATATAGCCCTTACAAATGAGGTAGAATTCCATATTTATAGAAACCCCCAAGATATGTCGGCCTAATTAGGGTTTACAATAGAAAATGGCCACAAAACAAGTCGCCAAGAGGAATTCAAAATAAAATAACATATGCATTAAATGCATGTAAGCCATCTAGGTCGGCGTGGGATTTCCAACATAATCTAGACCAATGCATGTGAAGGAGAAAGGAAATAATGGGGCATCACAAATTCTCATGTAGCCTTGTATTAACTGCTTTTCCCCTATCTTTATCTATTTGATTTTGTACCTTCACGAAGATTCTATCTAAGTCGGCCAAGGGTGGAGTAACCAACACTTTAAATTTCCTCTCCATAGATTTAATCTCATCCCTTGATTGACTAACAACCTTATCCCAATCAATCCTAAGGGCCTGGTATTTGTCCATAACTACAATATAAGTGGTTGCATCTTCTAGTTGATGTTTGGTAACTAGGCTATTGATGACTGGGGAATATACATCTCACCACCATCTCCTAAGTTGTTCTAGATTTAAATTTTTTGGTGTAAACCTTTTCCTCCCTATCATGATCACAATGAAAGAGATACACTGGTTATAAATATTAGTCAAGGTGCCCTCTATTTGCCTTCCTTGCTTATGGAATTTCTTTAACACCTTCTTCCTTATTTACAAAACCTCACACCATTCCCAAGGTTCTACAACTTTAGAAGAAGGAAGAATTCCATCACTAACTAGCTTTTCTTCCGTGTACTCCATGATAGCTCTAATTTTCTGCAGCCAGAGGTCAATATCTTCTTTATCCCGAGGTAACACAGTTTTGAACCACTCCACAGATCTAATGGAATTTCCACCAATTGACATAATATCCTAGATTGCATCATCTCCCTTGGCTCCTACCTTCTACAACTAATTCAGTGTGGCATGTGTAGCAGTTTTCATCTTCTCCAGCTTAGTTATGGGTTCTTCTGGCAAGAAATTTATTGCAGATGATGAAGAACTAATCTGGCTGATCGATTGAAAAAATTTCATCAAATCCTACAAATACTTCTTCAATTTCACATTCTTCTTCTTCAACTCCTACTTATTTTGTGCTTCTTTCCTCAATCTACCCAAAATTGCAGCACTAGAGCCTTCATATTCTTCAATTTCCTGCTCCATGGAGGTAGGCCCTAAGTTGATAGTTTGTATACTATAATTATTACCAGTCACATCATCCTTGTTCTTATTAGGAATAGGAGTAGCAACATGAACCACTCTATTATTCACCTCATCTCTTTCAATTTTTGAAATAACCTTGGCCTTCTTTCTTGTTTTACCTTTCCCAATTTTGGCAAAAAGATTGTCCTCGTTTGGGAGAGTGTCCTCTACTATAATCTATTTACTCCTCAACCTTTCACTGAGCCAGCTAGGAGTAGCGAAATATGACAACTTCTCACCTTTCTTATCTTTTTCATGTTGGTCTTCAGAGGAATCCACATTCAAATTTTTTCTAACAAAAACTTCTTCAACTTTACCCCATCCTCCTCCTTATCTCCTGGATTTTCATCCTTTTGTGCATCATGTTCTTGTTCCTTATGCAATGGTGAAGGAGTCCTTTCAGGTATCTTTACTTTCTTAGGAGATCTATTCCATCATCGCCGGTAGGTAAGTTCTCATATGTCACTAAGGGGGATTGTAACCCTTTTAATCTTTGCCTCAACACTGTAGAGTTCACCCTCTTGGAATTCTCCCTCTTCTTGATCTTGATGACCCTCAACATCTTTGGGTTCATCTAGTACATTGTGAGTTTCATGAGGAGGAGCACCATCATGTTGCTCTATAGCAAGAACAGCTAAGGGGACTTCCTTTCTTGGCACACTATCCTTGGGAGAGGGAGTTCTTGATCTTCTTGTGTACACTTGTGTTTTCTCTCCTGAACTCTCCACATTCACTATTGGTGGGTCAACTTCATCCTCTTCCTTAGAAGATTCCTTCTTCTTTTGAGACAATCTTTCTATCCTTCTTCTCTTAGGCATAGGAGCACCACCTTCATCTCTCTTCTCCATGGGTTCCTCTCCTTGAGAAAATACCTTCTCCCTAGAAGTAACATTCCTCCTCTTAGCAGTAGGCTTCCTTTTATTTTCTTTCTCAGCTTCTACCTGAGCACCCTTGATCTTGATCTTGAAAGGAGAATCTACCTTAGCCTTACCCTTGGGGTCTTGCTCAACTAAATATTTTGAGGTAGAATGGAATTCCAAGTCGCCCATTAGGTCATAGGTGCATTGCACACCTTCACTTTCTAATTCCCAAATCTTGTGTTTAAGCCATAACTTTGTATACTTCATCACCGGACCCATGACTTGTTCCAATTCTATCTTTTCTTCCTCCATCCAATCTATTTCATCAATTGATTTATCTTTCACAACTTCATAATCATGGCCTTGAATCACATCCCCATCATCATCTATCTGGTCTGGGATGGCCTTGACATTGTATAGCCTAATTAAATCAACTGGCATCCTAGAAAATTTCTTCTTTTTAATCTCAAACTCATCCTTGCATTTGGCCCAGTAGTCTTCTATATCGACTTTGTGGTTGTATTCCCTACTAGTATTCTTAGCTTCACCAGTCCTATCAAATTTGGACCTTTTAGAATGGAAAGATAGACCTAGAATGCTCATCTCTTCCTTAGAGAAATGTGTCATTTGTATAGAAGGGCAGGCCTCATTGCCACCTATCCTGAGGGGAAAGTCATTTCCAAATCCTATTTTTTGCTTCTCCTTCTTCACTATAGCATCGAAGTCATATATTTTCCTTGTGACTTCCAGGAGTATGAGGTGATCGGTGGGATACCTTGGAAGTCTATAAGGGGCTCTCTGACAACCATCTATCCTAATGTATGAAAAGGTGGGCAATTGTATAAACTAGGCCCCATACTTCTTTATTAATTCCTTAGCATGGTTAGATATTCTAACATGATCTACACCTTTAAGCAATCTTGTGATGTACATGGTGAATGCATCATTCACCCTCCTATAGCTGGAGCTACCTAGGTGTAGCTATGGATAGACCTCATATATTAAATCTTGCCCAAAGGTGCCCCTGGTACTTAGTCCTTTATATGGGTGGAACCTTGGAAGAGCATAAACTAAATAAGAATTCATAGTGAAGCTATTTGTATGTAGAACATTGCACAACTAATCATGTATCATGGCACTTATGATGCCTGCCCAATGATAATCAGTTTTCTCCTCCATTCTCGCTATAACAAAGAACATCCAATTCTCAAAGACTTCAACACTCTTCAAACCTATCACCCTTCTAATGAATGTGATGGCATCACAGTACTTTGGTTTGAACTTTTCCTTATACAATTGCTTTGGAAGTTTTCAAATGTGGGGCTTGGGTTTTTCCAACCAAGAGTTGACCACCTGTAGAGCCTTGTTTGTATCATCCTCAAAATAACTCTTGGCAACATTCAGGTCTAGAGCCACCACATGAGATCTATCAGGCATGTCAAAAGTTTGTGCCATAGATACAAGAGAAAAGTTGGCCAACACCCTGCCTTGAGGACCGATCACCCTTTGTGTACCTCTGTCATAGTGTCTAGTTCATTCTAACACCAGCTCATAGCACTGAACTATAGGGGGAAAACTAGCCACATGAGCCAATCCTAATTCTATGAATCTTCTGGCCAAAAATGAAGGGTTTTGCTATGCCATTCTTGCCTTGAATTCCTCATAATCCCATCTGCCCACATTAGTGTCACCAATTTCAGACCAAGTGGATGAAAACTTAGACTCAGGAAATTTACTCTTTATGTCCAGCTTAATTCTTTCTACTTCTGAGAGTGAGGATCCTTTAGCACTTGAATCTATTAGCTTGCCCATTGTCTTGTTAACCATCTCTCTACTCAATTCATCCTGCATCCAAAAAGGAACACAATAAATTCAACTTTATAATATCAACATAAAGGTTTAACCAATCATATACAATACCATCATAATCATCCAACTCAAAGAAAATATCAAAATCCCTTAAATTTAAAAAATAAGCACCATTACTAAGAAATCTGAGATTTTGAGCCACCCAAGGAAGTCAAGCCAGGGAGGAAACCCGAGAAAATCCCTACTAGGAGAATTTTAATGATTAATCATGAATATCAAGAATCAGTCATCACAAAATGGAAGAAAAGCATGTAACATCCTTTAAATTATTAATATCAAGCATCAGATGCACTATCCATAATCATTGAACTCATTATCCTTTGAATTCTTCATGCTGTGAGAAAATTTTAGGAAAATCCACCCAGGAAGGAAATCCATGAAGTATATGAAATTCTGGGCTTTTGCACACATCCGGGAAAATGAGTAGAGAAAGGAAAAATCAGGAAAATCTAAAGGTGCGAAAATTCGAGAAGACTATGAAATCCCAAGAATTGTTTTTTCTCCCAATTTTTCCCAAAATATTCGAAAGATCCCAAATTGAAGGTGCTTGGGCTTGAATCCAATTTTTTTCAAGTCTCCTATCGGTTATCCATTGGCTCTCAACATTCTCAGAGGAAAATTGGTGAGAGACGGCGATACTCTAATTTTAATTATCAAATTTTTAAGCTTAAACCCTAAAATTTGCCATAACGCAGGGGAGTGAGCTCAAATCTCAATTTCCATTCCTACTAAGCCTAAGGATGGGTTATTCAAAGAAGACATAGGTGGGCTTCACCTAAATGAAATTGAAAATAGGCTCATGAATTCACTCAGGGTTGGTAATGACACAAGCTCAAAAAACCCTAACATCAACCAAAATAGAAATAACCATGCACACGGGGTTGAGATCGAAAATGCAACATGAGAATGTTAGGCACCATTAAACTCACTAATCAAGAAGAGAATACATCAACTGGGCCATCAATATTCATAACATGGTAGACCAAACCCCAAATTAAACGCCAGTTGTCAAAATATGCAAAACCCAAATCCTAAATGCTCCAAAAATGTTAAAGCACCATTTATACTCAAGAAACACAAGCAAGGCCATAGCCACATACCTGAATGAAGTGAATTTAACTACAACAATGGCTGGAAAAAAAAATCAATTCCCTAGCAAGCAACCAAAGGCGCAAGAAATCCACCAATAAATCCTTGAATCAATCACTTGAGCTGGAAAATCAATCAAGCACTCAAAATCAAAATCCCTAATAGCAATGCAAGGAAAATGACAACAAGAAATCATCCAAAACCCACTAAATACTAGCCACAAGAATCATATCACCAAGCATTAATACCATCGACAAGACAAGCCAAATGCAATCCAGGAATTCAACAAAGAAATGAAATTTTGGGAAAATTCGATCCATGCGGAATTTCGTGAGGGACCAAAATCTCTAGAAAGTAGTGCAAAACATTAGCCATCGGGTTTTCAAAGCATCCGAGGAATTCTGTCCTGAGTGAAATTTCCCGAAAAGGGCCAAAAACCCAAAGGGAGTTCAAAACATTAGATTTTCAAAGTGCTAAGGCAACAAAACCTTAAAAATCCAAGGGCAAAAACACCAAAAATGAAAGCAAAAGAGGGTCCATGCTTTCAGCGGGCGTGTGTGAGAAAAAACTGCACAACAGGTTATGCATATAGTTTCCACTAATCTTCTAATTTGTTTTTTTTTTAAGTTTATTTGAAAACTTTTGTTTTCACTAATTTTTAGACTCTATTTAGGGAGGGTATGTGCAGGATCATGATGGGCCAAAAAGTGGCGATATGATGGGTATTTGTAGGGTATGTGGTTGACAACCTTTTTTTACCCAAAATTAATGAAACGACAAGGGTTTTTAAAGGAGACTCTCAACTTTCCACCAATATAAATTATCCTTTACTTTGAATTTAATAAATTATTATTATTCATTTTCTATTTGAATTATGACTAAAGTCCTGATTGAGATGCTGATTGAAAAACATCTATAGCTTTCAAATGGTATCACATTTTTTGAATTTGAAACATGTGTCACATTCTATGCTTTGTATGCTATAGGATTAAAAAATAAATATGAATTTCATGAAGTTTTGACCAAGTTAAGGTGGTTAGACATACTAGTTTTTATATTTTTTAAAAGTTGTAATAAGAAAATCATAATTAATTATTTACTTGAAAAAAATTATAAAATTATGCATCACATCGGGACATGAGTCCTCTACTTATATCTAAAATCTTATAAAAAATTCAAATTTAAGTACTATTGCATTAAAAATTCAAACTTTCACGAAATAGATTTTATTTTTAAAAAAATAAACCTAGTAATTTAGAAACTACATTTAGTTTGCTATAAATTCTATTCTTACACATTTTTAAAATAATATAGATAACTTAGTCATATTTTTAGGTCAAGTTGCCTAATTTTGATTTTTCTGAATATTTTTCCACTTAAGGGCCTTTAAGGGTCTTTTTTTCCATGATGATCCTGCACATACCTGGGAGTAGATATTTTTTTTCAGGATCTTCCTTTGGGTAAAAGTTTTATGTCATTTTTTTAACTTTCACTTGAGACTTTAGAGCTTAGTCATTGAAATTATACCATATTTCTTGTTCGTTAGAGACTTCTTCACCTCACTTTTCGTCACACATATTCCATATCCACAGTTTGATCAAATATTATCATGAACCTACAATGGCGGCTTAGCATAGATTTTGGTTTTCTACCATGACAAGTTCTCATTCTTGCTTTTTGATTTTGCTGCTTTTTATTTGATTTATATCATATATTTGTGTATATAATATATACACAGTCGCATATGATTAGGGACTCCTTTTGATATTTTTTAATCCATGTTTTTTTTATGTATATTTGATGGATGAACATTTTAATTAAAAAAAATAACATTTTGTGAACTGAGGAAAAAATTTGTATACACTAAGAATTAAAAGCTAATAACAAACTTCAGCATCAATACAACCGAACTACCATCTTTCCACAAAAAAATTTAAATAAAAAAGTGTAAAACACTCAAAGATCCAGAATTCCAAATAGCCCCACAAGGAACTCCAGGTTTCGATTGACTCCAGGTTTCTACAATTGAAATCAGGATGAACCAAATCTATCAACATAGGCATCATAATATGTATCACTCCTACAATTATAATTAATATTACTATGACTGTGTATATCACCCAAAAATAAAAAATTAATTTCTATAAAAGCATTGGTGCGTAAAATTCATCAAATAAAACTTTAGAAAATCCAAAGCAAACTATCTTTCCAGCCATAATCTTCGTGTGGGCTTATCGGACAACAGGTACAGTTTTGGTGCAAAATCTGAAATTGGATCCGCATTGCAACGAGGAATGCTATTGAAAATGAAATATCACATAATTTTTTCATGCCAATTATAAATTGGTATTTTATGCAAACATCATTCTATCAGCACAAGGATGGAATTGTGCTAGGAACGTAAACATATTTATACTTTTTGAATTTGTCGCATGCAAAGAATTATGATACACAAAAATGTCTTTGTCAGATCAGATTGTTGGATTTAAAGTTGGAGAACAAAATGAAAAAAACCAAGGGAAACAGAGGCATAAATGAACATAAAAGTAAAACAAAGAAAAACGATAAACAACAACACTAAGTTTTATATTAATTGAAAATTTTGGTTTTTACAGAGCTTCGAAAACTATTCTTTTGCAGCTCTTGAGAGCTTTTTCTCTTCTGAGCTTGGGCTCTTTCAGAAATCAGCATACCACCATTAGTTCCTTACTACTCTTGAGAGATATCTCATCCATAATTTTGTAACTATATAGAAACGTATAAAAAACCTAAAAGCTGGCATCATAAATTGTCTTTAATGCAGGGACTTAGTGTGATCCAATGTAGATATGATGGTTGTTTGTCTTCAATGTGGAGATGTCCTGCAGATACGATAGGTATAGCTAGATAATTAATAAGGCAGGTGAGATTATATCTCTAACACAGATAACCTGAAAAATTTTAAAAGAGAAAATTTATCCTTCTTACACCATAAAACAACATTATTGGTTCTCATAATATCAAAAAAAATAGTCACCTGGAATACACAAAAATGGGCAGGACTGTGGAGCATGGGTGGGAAAATCAGGATTTTGAATCTCTAAACAATGTAGCAAGACATCAAGTAGGATCTAAGGAATCCTAGGAAGAATCGGCGCATGTTCCGAGCGAGGAGAAAGGTAAGGATGAATCTAATGAGAAGGACAACAGAAACAAAATTCAGGTGGACCCATGAGGAAGACAAACCTAGGGGCTTCCCTTGAAGGACAAAAAAGCTAAATTTCTAATGAAGTGGTAGGGACCGCTGATAGGGAAGGAGCAAAGAGAAAACCTTG
Source organism: Sequoia sempervirens (assembly GCA_007258455.2). Classification (NCBI taxonomy): domain Eukaryota; kingdom Viridiplantae; phylum Streptophyta; class Pinopsida; order Cupressales; family Cupressaceae; genus Sequoia; species Sequoia sempervirens. The sequence goes on along the minus strand of VDFB02196155.1, from coordinate 30,774 downwards.
GTCTTCACTATTTGGTGTTAAGCCAAATGGACCTCCAGTGCGTAATTTTTTTGACCCAGTAAAAGGTAAATTTTCCATCTCTATGCCTTATCTGATTATTGATCATAATATTGCTTTGATGAAAAAATTTCTAGTCGGTAAGTTTATGGGCCCTAGACCAAATGTTGAGGTGGTTAGGGAGTTTGTCAAAAATAAGTGGAGAATCAATGGGAAGGTAACAGTGGATGCTCTTCCTAGAGGATACTTTTACTTTGAGTTCACCTGCAAGGAGGATATATTGGCTATGAGGAGTGGTGGACCTTGGGTCATAGGAAAATCTTCCCTGGCCCTTAAGAAGTGGAACTCTCACCTAGATCTCTCTGACTCTATTTTTGAGAACGTTCCAGTTTGGGCTAGACTCTTGGGTCTCCCTCTAGAATACTGGAATGAGGACGTATTCAATGGAATTGCTAGTTCTTTTGGAGATCTTTTGTCTATTTACCCTATGACAACAGCTAGAAATTGGTTGGTGTTTGCTCGAATCTATGTGGGAGTTTCACAGAATGCTGACCTCCCCTCTTCAATAGATATACAGTCAAAGTTGGGAACTTAGATGCAAACTATAGAGTTTGAGTCCATTCCCTTTGCTTGCTTTAAGTGCAGAAAAATGGGGCATTGGGCTAAGAAATGCCCATTAAATGCCAGCAAAGACAAAGAAAACCACCAGTCTAACCATAAGACTATTTGGAGAAAGAAATCTAATGGGGAAGGGAAAGTAAGCAATACCAATACCCTTAATGAGGAGTTTGGAAGGAAACCTAAAGTTCAGAGGAAACCTAAAGCTCAAAGGAATACCACTAATATCAATGGTGAAGCAGAACCCAAGGATCCTAATGTGTAGAAGAAGTAACAAATAGGGGTAGAAAGCAATTTTGGTCCAAAGGAAGATGGAGAAGAAATCTTGGAGAATGCGGGGGATGGTAAAAGGGATGAGGACTTTGTTTCTTCCAATCTTAATATTTTATTAGAAGGAAAAGATAATGGGTATCCTAGATTGGAGGATATTCCTATTTAGGGTTTGTCTCTAGATATTGGCATTCCTATCCTAAATACTACTTTTGTAGAATGTTCCCCTCCAAGTGACCCTCTTAAACTCAGGGAAAAAAAACTCCAAATTTTTTCAAGGACACCTTTGAGTATCTGAGATAGAACACCAAACTCTCGAGTGACAATTTGAACTTGCTCAGGAATGGCCAGATGGATACTCTCCCTTGGGAGAAAAGAAGAATGTATGATAAGGAATGAGAATCTAGCAGAGCAATGGAGAACCAAGAAGATACTAATTGGGAAGAAGTCCTCTCTCATTTGAAGAAAAATAAGGAGAAAAGTAATCATCATAATACTCTGAGTGGAGTTGTTACTAGGACAAGAGCAAAGGAAGATTGTGGTGCTACTAAGCTAATCCAAGGAAGAAGGTTGGGTAAATGGTAGAGAGAGCATGAAAACTTTCAGGACATAGTGGATGGTGTTTAGAAGACCATTCTGAAGATTCTCCAATCCCCTAGTAAGATATGAAGATTATATCTTGGAATATTAGAGGGATTAATAGCCTTCACAAGAGGGATGATTTGCACAATTTCGATAAGGATCATAAACCTGATATTCTTCTCATCCAAGAAACTAAAATTTCCAAAGAGAAGGTGGAGAAGATTAAAATGTTTTAGAACTATGGAATCCAAGGAAATAGTTAGATGGTGTGTCAGGAGGAATTGCAACTTTTTGGAACTAGAACCTTATTAAAGGGGAACCTTTTCTGGAGAGCACTAATCATGTGGCTACTAAATTCACACATATAAGAGACAACTTTAGTTGGATTCAGTCAAATATCTATGTTCCCAATGGGAAAGGAGCTAGAAAATATTTGTGGGATGAACTCTCTACTTTACATAGGATTTTTTATAATGACCACTAGGTGGTAATGGGTGATTTTCATACTCTCTTTTTGAATGAAGAGAAATTTGGAGGATCTCAGGTGAATCAAGAGAGTAAATCTGATCTTTTTGACTTCATAAAAAATAAGGAGTTGATTGACCTGGATTTGCAAGGAGCCCAATATACATGGTCGAATAGAAGAATCAGTAAGGAAATTATTTTAAGTAAGGTTAGATAGAACTTTAATTTCTCATCAATGGCTTATAAAGTACTTTTTTTCTCTTAGAGCTCTTGCTAGCGTGGGGTCAGATCACTTTCCCATAAGTTTTGTGGCGGATTCTATAAAGCTAAATAAAAACTCTCCTTTTAGATTTGAAAGAATGTGGCTATCCCACCCCCTTATTTTTGATGAAATCAGGAAATGGTGGAATATTGATGTTCTCGGTACTGTTATGTTTAGAATTGCTAAAAAATTGAGAGAAGTTAAACATAAATTAAGAAGCTAGAAAAAGAGTCATTTGGAAACATTTTTGGCATTAAATCTAAACTTCAAATGAAACTTGTAGAGATCCAGGACAAAATTCAAAGGGAAGAATACATTGAAAATAATAAGGCTAAAGAAAATGAGTTGCTAGTGAAACTACATGATATAATAGCTAAAGAGGAGTTTTGGAGGTAGAGATCAAGGGTGTTGTGGCTCTCAGCTGGAGATAGAAATACTAGGTACTTCCATTTGTCTACTTCAAAACATAGGGTTGCCAATAGAATTTCTATCATAGAAGTTAATGGGATTTGAGGAAGAGGAAGACATCGTAAAGAAAGTTTTCCTCTTCTTTAACAACCTTCTTTCGGTGAATGGGGAAATCAATCATAATGACCAATATTTTCTATTAGAGGCTATCCCTAAGGTTGTTGAGAGGGAAGATAATGAAAATATTGATGCCATCCCCTCTAACGAGGAAATCATGAAAGTTGTCTTTTCTTTTGAAGGAAATAAGGCCCCTGGCCCTAATGGGTTCCCTATGTTTTTTTTCAATGGTTTTGGGATATTGTTGAAAATGATGTTGTGAATGTTGTTAAGGAATTATTTGGGTCTTGAAGGCTCCTTAAGGAATTAAATGCTACTTTTGTGGTCCTTATTCCTAAGAAACTTAGGGCTATGGAGTTTGAGGCATTCATATCCATTAGTCTTTGCAACTCTTTCTATAAAATAATATCAAAGGTTTTTACTTCAAGGATCCTTTCTATCCTTCCTTCGTTGATTTTCCCTCAGTAGAATGGTTTTCTACCTGGAAGGAAAATATTAGATTTTATATTCACTATCCATGAGAATATCCATTCACTTGTGGAATCTAAAACTGAAGGGTTTCTTCTTAAGCTGGATATATCCAAAGATTATGACTGTGTTGATTGAGAGTTTTTATTTAAAATTCTTAGGGTGTTTGGTTTTATTAGCAGAGTCATTCAGTTGGTGAATCAATTGGTTACTACGGTCTACACCTCTATTATTGTGAATGGATCTCCTTCCATATTCTTTCAAAATTCAAGAGGCCTAAGATAGGGTGATCCCATCTCTCCTATTTTGTTCACAATAATGGCTGAGAGCCTAGGAAGGAATCTTAAAAGATTGATTGAACATAGGTCTCTTGCTGGTCCTAGTCCTTCATCTACTAATTTTATTTGTTCTCACCAGTCATTTGTTGATGACACTATGTTGGTGGGAAGATCTATGGTGAATGAGGCTAAGAAATTGAAAAAAAATTTGGACGTGTATGAGAAGGAAACTAGGTAGATGGTCAACAGACATAAGAACTCCCTTTTTTCTTCAATACCCATGAGAATAGATAGGTCAAGATTACAAGAATCCTTGGTTGCAAAGTGAAATCCGTACCTTCTACTTATCTTGGACTTTTGCTATGTCTTAAACCTCTAGATTCCTTTTGGTGTTCACTAGTTGACAGGTTCAAAAAGAAGTTGGCAGGATGGAAAGAAGCTCTTTTGAGCTAAGCTAAAAAAAATCAACTTCTTAAAGCTTCTCTTCAGAACCTCCCAGTTTATGCTTTAAGACTTTTCAAAATTCTTGCTAAATATGCCAAAAAATATTCCTTTGGTCTGGTGTGGAGGAAAGAAAGAGAATTCCTCTTATAGGGTGGGATTTGGTTTGCAGACAAAAAACCTTGGGGGGTTTAGGTCTTAGAAAAATCAGAATGATTAATAAAACTCTTCTATCCAAACAAACATGGAGATCCTTTTCGTCTGTTGGATAATTGAGAGATATTTTAAGAAGTAAATATATGACCAATCGTGTGTCCCTCAAAGCATTGTTGGATTCTCCTATTCTTCCTTGTGGTTCAACTTACTTGAATGATATGATTACTAGTAGAAAAATATTGGAATCGGGGATATGATGGCACATTAGAAGCGACAATCAAGCCAGATTCTGGGAGGATAGATGGATTTTTAAGGAAACCCTCATCAAAATTGAAAGATTCAATAGATGGGCTGAGTTATGAAAATTAACTTTTGGGGAGCTTGTCAAAGATTATTGGTATGAAGGAGACTGGGTGGATTTGTGTGTGATTAGTTAGGAGTTGGTTCATCTTCAATCTTCCTTAAGATCTATCAGTTTGGGATAGATTCAATAGGATGATAATCTTGTTTGGATGGACAACCCTTCGGGTAACTACTCTATTTCTTCGGTTGTCTCTTTGTTGTCCCTTTCTCAAGCTCCCCCTCCTTTCTGATCTAAAGCATGGATTAAACACTTGAATCCTAAAGTAAATATCTTCTTCTGGATTTTTCTTCAAAATAAGGTGCTTACTGTGGATAATCTTTGTAAACAGAGATTTCAAATTCCCAACAGATGTTACCTTTGCAAGTGTAAGGCAGAGTCAGCTAGCCACTTGTTTCTCCACTGCCCATTTGTTTCCATAATCTCAAAAAAATTACTAGCCCTCTGGAATATCTCTTGGGTGTTTCATCTTTCCATTGAAGATTTATTTTCACAATGGAAAGCTCTATCTCAAAATCCCTTCATTTGAATGTTATGGGATTTTATTTTCCATTTTGTTGTTTGGGGGGTGTGGAAATAACATAATAATAGAATTTTCATGGATAAGGAGATGTCAAAGACTAATTTTTTTGAAAAAAAATTAGGCCTATAAAGGAAAACTTCAATGTGATTCCCCAAATATCTCTTAACCTTGAAGCTATGGTGTGTGCTCCCTATGATCTAATGATAGCAAAGGATTGGAATATTAAAATGGATGTTTTTATGGAATCCAAGTCAGCTAAGAAAAGTAGGGAGGGTGTGTGCTGGACCTTTCCTCCAAATGGCTGGTCTAAGGACAACTTTGATAGTGCTGTAAAGGGCAATCCAAGGATAGCCGGAAGTGGAGGTGTGTTAAGGGACTCAAATGGTAACTTTATGGTGGTTGTGGCCATTTCCCTAGGTCATCAAACAAACCATGTGGCGAAGGCTATAGGAGCTTTTCAAGTTTTAAAGTTAGCTCATAATTTAAATATAAAATACTTATGGCTTGAAGGGGACTTTAAAAACAGCATTGACTATCTCCTAGGTAGGACCCCCCTCCTAGTCGATAAAGAATTGGATTGATGAAGCAAAGTCTATTCTAGACAAGTTCATTTTAGTTAAAGTTTCACATATCTATAGGGAAGTCTGGCAGATTACTTTGTGAATGAGGGGGTAAAGAGGCAAGGATTGAACACATGGCAAAATTTTAGGGATTTGGGAGCTAAAGTCAAAGCCTTACTAGATTATGATGTTACACATGGGAAAAAGGAAAATATATTTAATGTTTAAAGGGAAAAAGGCTAAGTACATCGAAATCAAAAGATTTGATGGGATTGTGTCATATTACTTAGCTGGGAAGAAAAAGTGGCACGCTTTGTGGGTTCATTGGAATGGTTGCGTAAAATTGCAATAGGTGTTTGGCCCTGGTAGAGTTTGTAGCAAGGTACAAATGAAAATGGGGGGGATAGGAAAAAAGTTGATCCAAATAGCTATGAGGTGCACACGAGGAATGCTAAGGTCTAGAAGCAGGTTGTAAGAGGTGGTCTAGTTCCTTTTCTAGAAAAACTTCATGGGCTTGATACTATGGCTACAGACTATTTTGCGAAGAACTGGAACAATGGAGAAATAATCCCCTTTGGGAGAAAGGTGAAATTGGATGAGAAAATTATAAGAGAGGTGACTGAAATGTCCATTGAGGGTGTGAATTTTTATCATGACAGAAGATTTTTCAATTGAGGCAGTAATCAAATTCCCTAAGAAGGAAAAAGAGAAAATCAAACTGGTCAAAATTTCCAACATCTATTTTGAAATAGACACCATCAAGGCATTGTGGAGAAAGGTGCTCCGTATCATAATGGAGTATATTGCCCTAGACGAGAGATTTGCCAGAGTTTATGGTCATCATTTTGCTATCATTAACCACTTTTGCCATAAGGTAGGGATTTCTCTACCTCATTATCTATTTTGTTCATTGAGCAATAGCCTTGAGGACCACAAGAAAAATACTAAGAGATACCCTATTCTTCATCCTAGTCTTATTAGGTTAATATATGAACACTATCAAAGCCTGTCAGCTTTATCCAAACTGGTTTCCTCCATAGAGTCTGAGAACTATGAAATGGATAGTGGGGGTTCAAAGAATCAGCCTAACCAGGAGAGAACTGTTGAAGCCCACCCATCCTCTATGTTGTATGGTAAGAAATCCCAACCTAATAAACCCCAGCTTGCTAAAGCTAACCCTAAGACCTACCCCGATTTCCCGGTCCCCTTAAAGAGTCTCGGACTCAAGGGGTCCCCTGCCAATAAGTTGGTTTCCTACAATGCAGACTTTCTAGAGGACAAAGCTAAGAACCCTAAAGCTAGCAGAAACTCTGTGTCTTCCCCTCCTACCTCTTTTAGAGTTGATGGTATCAAATTTCCTAGCTCCCCCAACCCGAATGATGTTAACCTCATTTTAGACTAGGTTCAGGCTGGTGATATTCTTTCCTCTGCCAGAAATGGCGTTCGTAACATTTTCAGGGTTTTAAAATGGGCCTATCAAGAAATTAATGATCTTAATCATAGAAATAGGGTTCTGAATAGTAAATTGGAGGAACTGGAATTGAAGTTGTCCGCTCTTAGCAATGAAGAAGGAAAAAGAACAATAATGGAATGAGAGAAGATGACACTGAGGACAAGTATAAGTCTCTGGAAGCTGAAATTGTCAAAATAAAAAATAACATGAAAATTGTTGTGGAACAAAACCATAAAATGGCTAGGCACAAATGCCATCATTATCAATGCAATGTCTGAAAAGTTGAAAAAGTCGCAATAGGGCTCGCTGGTTGTTGACCTGGAAGAGGACAAAGATAAAAGCAAGAATGAGGACCAAGGTATATCGAAAAGGACCTGTGCCAACCTTGAAAGAAAAGCACCTCCTACTACCGAGATGGTCCAAATTTTAAAGAGGGGGGGTTCAGGAAATGAACGATTTGGAAGTTGAAACTGCAGAAACATTAAAGTCTCAAATTTAGTTGTTATTGGCATTTTGTCTGGTCTTTTTGGGTATTTTCTATAGCCCTTGCTGGCTGTTTTGGTGGTTGTGACTTTGTCATTTTGTTGTTGTCATTACAACCTTTCTGCTTATGGTGTCTTTGATGATCATATCTTATGTTTGTAAACTTTGTGGTTTTGGGTCCTTGTAAAACCTGTTTTTTCCTCTTTCATAAACATTAGTAGTTCTCATATTAAAGCCATAGATGCTATCCTTACTTGTGGAGGCATGCGCTAATAGTCCCTTGTTTTCTGAACCATCTAGTATGATGGCATAGCTTGAGGGAAGGAGGGCAATGTAGGAAGAATCTTTCCCATTTATTATAGTGTTGGTTGAGACAAATCAACAAGAGAAAAATACAAAAATTATGAAATATTGGTAGCAAAATGATTTTATTTATACGATGCATTTTAAAAGTATTAGATATAACTTAGCCTTGATTAGAAAGATGCCACAAGAGGTATCTCCTCTTTCTCCTTGAATATGGCGACCCATTTCTTCATGTTCTCTTAGTTCTAACATAGGAGTTGTGATCCATTCCTTTGTATTTATGATCATCTGCCTTCAAATTGCAAATCCCTGTTAGAGTTGCTAGAGTTTCAAGTAGGAAAATAATAAGATCTGGATATATTTCAATTTGGGTGTCTTTTTTCTCACCTGGCATTACAAATCCATTGAGTAGCTTTCATAAAATCAGCAAGATAGAGGATGTCTATTGACAAAAAAATATAAAACCTCTTAACCTTGAAAATTGACCTTCTTATAAATTTACCAGCATCAATAGCTTCAAAAGAAAAAATGATCGAGCTTGACCATAGGGAGGGCGTCTAAAAATAATTCTATTGCTGGGTGAATTCATTATTATCTTCAGATCTTACTCCAATCGCCACACTCATAGTTTTCCAGTTTATGAAAAAAAATGCAATCTTTGGTTTAAATCCTCTGCAAATAAGGTTGGATTATATCTCCTTTGCATGCATTACAGCACTGATACCATTCATTTAAATCCAATAGCACAAGACACTTTAGGAGGAGCAATATGCAGCGGCTTAATAGTGGAAGAATGGGGTACCATATTGAAAGATATATAATAGTTTAATACTACAAAAATAATGGTTCCACTACCCTGCCAATACCGCGATTCCCACTCCTATTTGTCCATTACACTTTAATGCTTTCAAATTCAAAAACTGGCGAATAAATTTCAGATCTCTAAAATTAGCATGCTGGAAGTAATCGTTACCTTTATTTTCTTACATTCCTACTGCCAGGTTCACGGCGTAATCTACAAGACTTTGGATTTTTTAAACGTCAATTTGAATCCGTGTATAATAATATAGAAAAGAGAGATGTGCCATTACCATTTCACCAATAGTATCTATGATCATTTCCAAAAATGCTTCTGTTAATATTGAAAACTAGGTGAGTAGACGGACAAGTGGATGACTGGTAAGAGTATAGTAATTTCGCATGTATTTGGCATTTGGATTGTAACACAAAGGCCTGTGTCAACTATGTGTCATGAGAGGCCAACTATCATAAATCCTTAAGGAACAATGCATTAAATTTTCATGTGTATTTCCATTTTATATATATCTTAAGATATGATATAGTTTCTTTTGTGGATAGTCCACATCTAAATGTCTTTTATTGATTTTATGAAAATCCTTATTTTATTATATAAAATTCATTGTATATTAAAACTTTAAGTGTTGTAGATTCATATTTCATGTGGAATTTTTTACTTATCAATCACACTTAAATCTATAGTTGATTAAAATATAAAAATGTACATAATGCTTCAGAAGAAGAAAAATAAATTAAAAGAATAAAATTACAACTACTTGTATAGCTAAAGGATTCTTGTTAAACAAGTGTCATTTTCTCAATAGAGATATACTGTTGGAGAGAAACATATGAAGTAGAAGCTTTTGTGAACATACAAAGTTGTTGTGAACATAAAAGTATTAATGTTTTTGTATTGAATAAGCGATTCATTTTTTAACATAAATTAATTTAACTACTTCCTTTCTTATTATTCAATTAAAATATCGATGTATTATATATAAAAAACTTCAAGTAGATGGTTGAATCAGATCTCATCTAATTTTGTTTATAATAAAGTGTAATGAAATAAGAAATTCATTCCAATATTAAAAATTGCATAAAGATGGAGAACCTATAACCATTTTTTTAAGAGAATAAAAGTAGAATTATCCAAGGGTTTCTTGTTAAGCATGTGTAATTTTCCCATATTGAAGAAAAAAGTATAAAATAGAAGTTATTGTATAATAATTTTTTTTTTTTTCCTATTTAATAAATTACTAATTCATTTATTTGTTTTACACAACATGGCATCCCGCAACCCAACCCCCTAGCCTACCCAGTATCTTGGGTACCTGGGGCAAGCTCGGGTGAGACTAGTTCAAAAATATTATTTTTTAAAATTAGTAATAAAATTAAGAGGGAGGTGGATAAGGAAACATCAAGGTCTTCAGGTCTTTAGCAGCATCCCCAATCTCCTTCACCTCTATTTCATCGATGGCACACATTTTTTTTGGGAAGCTCTACAAGGGAGGCTAGAGGCTTCAAATAGAAAGTTACCCTCAATAAATCTATGATCTTCTTCCTTAAAGAGTATCCTTGGGTTTTAGGTTGATCATCTTCCCAATATTTATTTTCGGATGCCTTTTGTTGACAAGAGGACTCTTGAGCTAGATTGGACCGAAGTGTTGTCCAAAGTTCAAGATAAGTTGGCTTTAGGGAAAGGGTGGTGGTTGTTCTTGGCCAATAGAATCACCTTGATCGATTCCTATTTGGCTTTAGTCCCTACCTATTTGACGTCTATTTTTAAAATCCCTAGTAAGGTGACTAATACCTTGGAAAAAATGCAATAGTTATTTCTTTGGAGAGGAAATGATGATGCCTTCAAATATAATTTATTTAAATGTAAAGAGGTCTAAAGACCCAAGCATCTAGGTATTTTAGATAATAGAAATATCAAACAAGTGAATGCTCCCCTTAGGGTAAGATTTTATGGATAATTTATGATCAGTAGGGAAAATTATGGAGTAATTTTTTACAAGCTAAATACCTTTAGTGTGATTCAAAGATTTTTTTTTATGGTTCATGTGTTTTACATAATGGTTAAGGTATATGGAAATTATTAAGGGGTTGTTCTTTTCTCATTAGGCCTTACCTCTCTTGGTAGATTGGGAAGGGAGATAAGGTTAGGATTCAAAGGGATAGTTGAGTGTGTGAGACTTATGTCAAGGATACTCAGCTCTTACAACATCTAGAATGTCTTCTAGAACCTAGATTGGGGGAGTTTTCCAAAGACTATATGAAGGATGGTCATGACAAATGAAGGTGGAATTTTTTGAGGAAATAAGTCATGGTTTGGTGTGATGGAACTCCTAAAATTTTCATGTTCCATCTCCAAATCTAGTTTAATTTTGCATTGAAATTGTATCTGAGGGTTTAAAGTTTTATCTCCTGTCACTGTTTAAGGGTTTTTAGTTTACCTAAAATCCTACTTGAAAAACCCTTTGAGTGTGTATTCTCTCCAAGGCTTTAATTCTTTATTGACCCAATGCCACCATTCTTAATCTTTTAAGTCATATCTTGTGTCATCAAAACCTATGAAATAACAAGTCATTTGGTATTTTCTTACTGGTTTTCATGTGTTTGGACATTATTTTAATTATTTCTAAGTCATGCTAGATATTTCCCACTAAAATTGTTTGAGCCTTAAGTCATTTATCTCATGGGTGTGGTCTCATTGACCTAGTCGGGTCCCTCTTTTAAGATTAATAGTTTTAGCATGTGTAGATATGAAGATCCCTGACTACTATTCAATTGATGCAAAAAACTTGTTATCGTTCCCTACACAACTATTCCATTTCATTGCCTATTATTTTATTCTAATAGGCTCACAGGCATAAGCTATGTGTCTGGTACATCAATAGGCCCGATGTCTTTGTCAATGCTGGTGGTTTCAAGAGGAAATCAACAATGGTTGTTGAATGATGTGGCCACATCTGGACTATTCCCCATGTGCCTATTTGTTTTTCTTTCCCATTAAAATAATCACACGAGATGACAAGAAGTTATCACATGTCTTGTCTAGCAGTGGGCCTAGTGGTTTCTAGTGGTCAGTATCATAGAGATTTCAAGTGAATCAATGGTTGATAGTGGGTGACATGGATCAATCTTGGCCACTCCCTACTATCCCGTATGTATCTCACCTTTATTGACAGACACCCAATTGTGAGGCAGGAAATTGCCATGTGGAATAACCCAGAGGGCATGGAAGTATTGAGGAAAGGATGAGTATGAATTAAATAATTTAATAGGGGGCATGGAGAATAAAGTGTGTACTACTACAACAGATATATTGCACGTGTTTGAAGATCATTTAATCTGGGTCATTAATGGTGTTAGAAGGAAAAGGTTGCAGGTGATGGTTTTGAATTAAGAAGCGTGTGTGTAGAAGCTGAGAGATTTAATCTCAACTTTTCCCCATCTTCCTATTGATGAAAATTTCCCATGGGATATGACTCATGGGGGTGAGGGGAACAAGACACATGGATCCTCGCTATAGTGACAAAGAAATGGTGGAGCCCGCATACCACTAGTAAGTGGTTCCATATGGCTTTTTTCCATATCCTAAATATTGCGGTTATGTATAGTCATATTTCTCAAATCAAGCTGGCTAGATTTGGGTCATCCATTAGTTAGCATGCTCACATGATCAATGGTTGGTATTTGAAACATATTTTGAGGGAAAGTGAGCCATTCCAATGCACACGAGCGAGCCTTAATAGCCAAAAGGATGTCGAGCTACTGATGTAGGAAGTTGCATAATTATTAATACTTATCTTGAAGACATAATTCAACATTATGAGGGATAATCTACACACTTAAGGAGCTTGTGCTATGGTTTATAAGTAATTTCTAACATCAAAGCTAGTATTTTCAACTTGCAAAGAGAACCAAAAAGTGAATTGTTGCCCTCCCATCAGAATTATTGATAAGTTGTGGTTTCTCAAACCTTTGAGTTTGTTAGGGATTTCTTGGTTTATTATTTTAAGGTTTCACATTCATAAAGAGAATTTTTTAGTTCTACATTGTCATAATTCATGTCAAACCCTTATATAAGTTGTAAGTCTTGTTCCAAGAAACCAAAAACCCTATCTTGTAATACTTATTTTATTATGGCTCCTAACGTACAATCAAAAGTGTCTTTTTCTAAATGGAAATCTTCTACTCCCAAAAGACCTTTGAATACAGACCTTACTGACTAGTTTCCACCCTTGACCAGTGAAAAACCTAAGGGTCAGCTACTTTTTAGAGGTCCACAAGTAGTAGAGGGTTTGATTGATAAGGAAAATTATATTATGGATGCCAAATTACCTTATATTGGATAGAAAATTTTCTATAGTTGGTTCAAGAATAGAATCATGGGTATTCTAGTAGGTAACCCTTGAAATTATGACCTAGGAAAGTTGATTATACCTAATTTATATATGGATATTGACTTGCTTAAAGAAGTGGCACCGATTATGAACCAATTACAAGAACTATAAGAACTTATGATGGGAAGGAAATGGTCAAAATTACCAAGGAGTAATTGGCTCATGTTTTTCGACTCACTAGATGGAGTGGTCAAATTCCTAAGATAAATAAGAACACTCTTAAGGAGGAATATGATAAAATACGATTGCATTCAGAGTCCACACCCTACCAAGATATCTAGCAAAAATTTTAGGCCAAAGGATTATAATAGGGAAACATGATAAGGATCCTTTCCCTATTAATTATTTTGTTCCCTACTTCCAAGAAACCTTTTACTCCATTTTCCAAATAATTGCTTATGATCCTATCATGGGAATGCTAATGTCATGCATGTATATGGTTGCCTATATTCAACATCCTCAATATTGCATACTATATGATTGTGTGGAGTTTCTTTTAAAAATAAATCATGAATGTTTGATATAAGGTTGAGGAAAGGTGAATTAGGAGTAAGGTTTAGCTAGTACTCATTGTTGATGCATATGTTTTTGTTCAAGGGTGCACCTTACTTTGGGAATAATATTACTTTGGATAGGAAAGAGGGTAACATGGATTTTCCAATGCAATGCTCGACTACTATTCTAGACAAGGATGATAGGACATATGATTATGTGACATTTCAGAACTTGTTTGCTTCAGAACTGAAGAGGGCCTCAATTGTGAATATACCTAGAATTCCCATAGCACCATATGACTTCTTGAGACCTAAGGAAAGAAGGCCTAAGCTAGGAGTTGATCAATATTGGAGGGATGCTATCCCATACCTTGATCACGATGTTTTAAGAGTATATGGTTCCATGATTGCACCTCACCTACTGCCAAGATTTGTGCCAAAAAGAATTGGTTTTCTTGAGGTGATGTGTCAATTAGGATGTGTAGAAAATGAACATTTGTTGAATCAAGGAAAAGGAACATTCCTTCCATTGTACACATGATATTTTGATTTTTTGATGACTAAAGGAGGTTGGAATAAAATTCTTGATACACTCAAGACCTACCACATGCATAGATCAGTTAAGAGGATTAGATATGATCCCAAAGATTTAATGGCCTACTTGAAAGAAAGGACTAAGAGGTACAAATTTTTGCACATTTTCTAGTATCTAGAGGATGTGATAAGAAATGTATTTGAGATTTTGGAGCAAGAAAAAAGAAAAGAAAGGTGGATTTCCTTCAATAAGATTCAAAAAAAATATAAAGAAAGAAGAACATGACTTCACAGTTCTTCTAGAGATTGAAAATATAATGCAAAAGGTGGAATATGTATCCCAAAATTTTGACACAATAGTGGGCCACCTTGAAACTAAAGGGGTGATAAGTAAGGATAAGGGAAAGGCCCCCATTGTAGAAGAATAGAGTGAAGGATAAATCCCTACTATGGAAGAAAAATCTACATGCCAAGCCCCTGATGAACCACAAATAAAGTTCTTTGTAAGGAGAAAGAGTAAGGAAAATAAAATTGATGCAACTCCTGCTTCCTCTCAACAAGAGAAGCACAAGCCTCTTTCTCCTATGCCACAAGTACCACCACCATCTCCTTCAATTCTAGCAGAGCCTATGTTAGAATTGGCTATGGATGCCACCCAAGATCTATGGACCAAATAGAAAGCACAAGAAAGAGAGAAAGATTATGACAAGAATAAACTGTATTCAATGTCATTAATATGATATGACTGATTATGATTGATTACAAATGAGAAGGACCCCTTGGTTAAATAGCCAAGGTGAGAACATAAGAGGGCATAAGATTATGACAAGTGTCGTAATATTATGACATGAGACAACTAGGAACACTTATCACTCCACCAAAGATGGAGAGATAATCACATGATGTGTCCACAAAAGGTGGAAGTGATGAGATAATGACATGTCAAGTCCACCAAAAGTGGAGATTCTCCAACAACCTCCTATGTGGTCCCTAAGTAAACTTAACTAAGGTGTAATTATGACCTAGGACAAGGTACAAGATATTTAATTACACCAACACCCCCCCTTAAGTGCAACTTAGGGAGTAGTGCACAAATGCAAACAATGCAAGATGGGTCCCGGCTACTAGGCCATGTTAGGTACCCATGTACACACAATGCAAGCAATGCAATGAAATCTCTCACAAGCGAGGAAAGGGAGAAAACCTCATGGGACAAAACTCCCCCTCAAAAGAGAGATGAAATACAAAAAAGAAATGCTATCAATGAAGAATGAGAAGGTAAAAACCCCATGTGAGGAAAAAGACCCCCCCATAAGAGAGAAGTAGAAGAACCCCCCCATAAGAGAGAAGTAGAAGAGAAGCAAGGTAGCCCCCCCTCAATGTTGAGTCTCCTGCAAGAATGGTAGAAGCTCGACATTGAATGCTAAAGATGATCCAATCTCGTCGAACAACGTTCCTCCCCTTAGGAAGAAACAAAACCAAGGATGTATGCAGGAAGTCATCAAGATGGATGATGTATGATGTCTCTGAAGCATGCTCAAGTATCTCCATGTCAATGTAGAAAGTTGAACCACTCCAATCAGGTGTTCTAGGCCACACTGCTGAAGAGGAAAACCCAACATCTAGTAGAGAAGAATGTAGAGCACGATCCAAAGACAATGTTATCCCCTCTGAAGACAAAGAAACCTCCTCCAAATGTTGTCCAAAAGTATCCACTCATGCCAAACTGAGAAGAATGATCATGTAGAGAATGAACAAGAGGGTCAAAGCGTTCCCTCACAACAACTGAAGAAGGTGCATCTTCATCAAAGAGAAGATGAATGCAATCAAGAGTGTCCTCCAAATCCGCAAGATGTGACTCCACAAACAAGTCTGAAATACCTGTTAGGAAGCCATCCAAAGTAACCATATCTGGAAGACTATGTGTATTCTGTTGCACTGAATCACTAGGAGCCAAAACTGTAGCAACACAAGCATCATCAACTGCAACAGTAGGTGGAGGAGATGAAGTGCATGGCTCAAGAACTGGATCTGATGTGAGTATGCCCAAGTTCAAAAAGCCAAATGTCTCCTCAGAATCATAGTTGTGATCAACAGTCAAAGGAACATCATCATTATCAGAAGCAAACTGTGCAAAGGAATACAACCGAGATGAATGATCAACCACCCCAGTAGCAATGATATCTCTAGTCTCCAAGTCACGAATGATAATTGAATCAGGAGTGAACTCCACAGTTCTCCCATCTCCACCATGTGTAATCTGATAAATGGAAAGCAGATTGTTCGTCAAATGAGGAACACACAAGACATCTTGAAAAGTGTTCTCCCCAATGCTAATGGATCCCTTCCCTGTTACACTCATATATGTATTGTTTCCCATCAAGATAGGAGACATAGAACAAGGCTGAAATGAAGAGAAGATAGTTTGTGAAGATGCCATATGATGTGACGCTCCTGAATCTAGAAGCCATCTCCCTGATCCTGGACTTGAATGAGCACAAAGAGCTTGTCCTTTATATCCTGATATATATGTTTGACCTTTGTCCTTTTTAGACTGTTTTGAAGTAGAAGGAGTAGAAGATTCAAACATTCTAGAAGGAAAATCAATGTGATTCTTTTTGAGAAGATTCTTCAACTCATCAATATCCTTCTTATAACAATAGTGTTCTTCATGTCCATCCTTCTTGCAATATGCACAAAAAGGCCTCTCCTTCTTAGATGATTCTCCTTTTGAAGAAGATTTTTTCTTTGATTGATCTGAATGTGGATTATTCTTTACTTGATCTGAATGTTGATTATTCTTTGCTTTCTTCTGTTTCTTATCTGATTCTGATTCTTTCACTTGATTAACCAACAATGCCTGAGATTTAGAACTCTTGATGAGACCCATTGAGATAAGCTTTTGTTGCTCATGTATCAACATCTCAGAAAATGTTGTAAATGAAGGTGTAGTGTATGCAGACCCCATAGTCAATCTATGAGTATGAAAGCTAGAAACAAAAGAAGCATAATCAGGACCAAGTTTGTTCATTGTATTGTACACCAACTGGATGTCCTTCTTATCAATTCCACATGCTTTACATTGCTCTTTTAGATCATTAACCTTTGTGATGTAGTCTTGGATGTTGTCAAAGTTCTTAGGATCAAGATTCATCAAATCATTATCAATTTGATAGCCTCTTACTTCATCTTTTGTACCATACAATGTTTTCAATTTTTCCCAAGCTTCATGAGAATTTTTACATGATTCAATCTGAAACAACAAATCTTGAGAAACTAGTCTACGAAGACACCCAAGAGCTTTGGCATGTTTGATCATCCATTTTAACTTTTTCTCATCATCTGTAGGTTGAGGTACCTTATTTTCAACATATAGAGAGTGACCTTCTGTCATTAGTATATTATTCCATGCATTTTGATGCCATGTTGAATAATTATATGATGTGAGCAAAGGAACCTTAGAATGATCCATGAGAATGAAAGAGCAAAGCAAACAGATCAAAGCAATGCACCAAGAGACCCCCCCAAATTACTCAATAAAGAAACCCCCCAAGCAATATCTGATTTGACACTTTATATTTAGTGCGTTTACAGTTGCTAGATGCCAAGAACAGCAAGCTAGACTTGATCTTAGTGCTTACAAATGCCAAAATAGGCCACAGTATCAAGTACAATTTTTGGTACAAAATTAGATCAATCTGATCATACCACTGAGAAGTTTAGGAAAAATCATGCACTTTCAAACAAAATTTCACTCAAAAATGTTACCGTAGGAGCAAGTTATGAGCTCCCGAAGTTCTCAAAATGAGGACGAAGCAGCAATATCTGTGAGAATCTGCAATTTCTGGAAAAACCAGGCACCAAAACCAAAAACTGATTGCACCAGTGCATAGAGCATGAAATTTTACCCTAAATCAAAAAAAATTGCTCAAAAAAAGGAGTCAAAATGAGCAAGTTATGAGCGTTTGAAGTTCGACTGCAAAATCAAAACTGCAAATGGTGAAGGGGTCAAAAATTTCAAAAGCATGCTGACGTCATCGATGACATATTGATGGCGTCATCAAATTAAGCGATTAAAATTGACGTCCTGGCGCCCGTCAAAAAAGAATATACTGCCTGGGCCGAATATTCTCCGGATTCGTGCTTAAATTTGACGGCTTCTGGGGCGTTGCCGGAAAACTTGCCTTGACGGCATATTCAGAGTCCATGACGGAATATGCTCTGCGTTGCCGGAGATGTGTAAAGGATTGCCTGCCGCCGGTGGGTTTGGAAATGTTGGTCGGAATCCGTTGATTGCCCGCCGGTTATTTTGTCCGCAGCCGGAAGATAATGAGTGGGCCGCGGGGGCCACGGCCGAAGGCCACGTGGCCTCCGCTGGTCACTTTGTACCTGCGGGTACCTGTGATTGCAGGTACTCTGCAGTGTATTTAAAAAACTGCAGACTTTTGAATATTTGTGTTTTTTTTTTGAATTTTTGAATACAATTTCTGAAAAATAATATAGCGATTGCTATAAAAATTTTCAAAAAATTTCCAAATAATAAAATATTTTATTTTTCAAAAAAATCGTACCGACGACAATGATGACGACCTGGGGGCCGTACGGCTCTCGGGTAAAAAAAATTTGCCTCACCGGACAACTGCTCCGAATCGGATGATTTGACAGTCGATCTTAGGGTTTTTGGCCCTTCTGGACGCGATGGCAGGGTCGGATTTGACCCGAAATGCTCCAAAATTGCAGCTACCTTCTGGATCTGGCAACCACGTTTCAGCTTCAAACCCTCATAGATTTGGCCTCGTAGCTCCGATTTGGACGAAACAAAAGGCAAAATCGACTATCTTGAACCTTCCAAACGCAATGGTGAGCTCAGATTTGCACCAGCAAGCTCGTATTTGAACCTGCAACAAAGAGCCACGAACGAAACCTCCTCAGATCTGGAATCTCTCTTCAGAATAAGACTCTCCAATGGCTCCAAACACGCTCTGATACCATGTTAGAATTGGCTATGGATGCCACCCAAGATCTATGGACCAAATAGAAAGCACAAGAAAGAGAGAAAGATTATGACAAGAATAAACTGTATTCAATGTCATTAATATGATATGACTGATTATGATTGATTACAAATGAGAAGGACCCCTTGGTTAAATAGCCAAGGTGAGAACATAAGAGGGCATAAGATTATGACAAGTGTCGTAATCTTATGACATGAGACAACTAGGAACACTTATCACTCCACCAAAGATGGAGAGATAATCACATGATGTGTCCACAAAAGGTGGAAGTGATGAGATAATGACATGTCAAGTCCACCAAAAGTGGAGATTCTCTAACAACCTCCTATGTGGTCCCTAAGTAAACTTAACTAAGGTGTAATTATGACCTAGGACAAGGTACAAGATATTTAATTACACCAACAGCCTAAAATTATGGATATTGATTCTTCGCCACCTAGTGCATTACCACCAAAAGGGCCACCATTGAAAAAGAAAAAGGTTGAAGTGACTAGTCTGGTGGACTATGCTAACAAAGATTTTGATGATGAAATTTAGGTATCAGACCAGGAAATGCAAGGAGTGCATAGTGCACTAGTAGTGAGGGTAACACAACAATTGGGTATGAGATTGAGTAAAGCTGATCTCACTAGGCTCGATGGAAAAAAGGATATGCTTATTGAAGCCTGTACAAAATTCTTATATGTTGACTAATTTGTAACATCTCAAGCTTTTATGGAATTTTCATACAGAGCTAAAAGAGATGAATATTTTGATGGTCTAGCTATAGAAAGAAGCCTTCCTCTAGAATTACCTAATGCCACCATTTATACAAAGGTATTGAATGAAATGAGATCCAAATTCCAAAAGATGAGTGCAAAATAGGGTCGAGAATTGGTAAGAAATAGTGGTATTTTGTTGCTTCTAGAATGGGATTCAGCTTCTTCCATAGCCTTGGATACAATAAAGAGATGTGATAGACCTCCCTACAATACATAAGAAGAGGCAACAATTGTACTCCAAGGGTTTTTTTTTAGTGAGCAATGGGATGCCTTGGCTATCTAGTCTCTATCCCCAAGTACAAGAAAGCCTGATATTCATGAGCCTGCACCTAACTATAGTGGAGGCCTAATAATAAAGAGTGTCAGAAACACCAGCTCTAGAGGAAACAAATATGTCATTTCATGTTTCACAATTCATAAGGGTTGTTGTAGAATTTGTAACTACATAAAAGGATAAGCTTAGGATGGAGTACAATAATTTTCTAGTTAAATATGTAAGGCTTGAGCAATATAATATGTAGTTGCAAACAAAGGTAGCATTATTGGAAGATAAGTTGCAAATTTTGCAGCTTGGAAAGCCTGAGCAGACTAATGTTGAATGCCTCATCAGTTCACAAGAAGCTATACTCCCAGAATTTACTACTAAAGTAAGTTCTTCATGGGCAATTGAGCCATACAACATTGGAAGTGTTCCCATTTCAATAGTAGATTCTTATACATCTGAAAGGCCATGGGCTAAGTAAGATATCAATAGGGAGGAGTTACTCATGCAACAAACTGAATATAAAGAGAAATGTGATAATCATGATAAGAAGTTTTTCAATAGTAACATGGAGATTGTCAC
The DNA here is from genome assembly GCA_007258455.2 of Sequoia sempervirens. Taxonomy (NCBI): domain Eukaryota; kingdom Viridiplantae; phylum Streptophyta; class Pinopsida; order Cupressales; family Cupressaceae; genus Sequoia; species Sequoia sempervirens. The sequence goes on along the minus strand of VDFB02196155.1, from coordinate 10,171 downwards.
TACAGTATTGTAACATTTGAAAAAAAGAGTGAATAATAGATTAAATTGCATTCACTATAGCTATTCATCTATGGTGGTTGCTATTAGAATTTTTGACAATGATAGGGAAAGAGCTATTCCACTTATAGAAATATGGATCCCTAGAATGAGGGAATTGAGATTGATGTCAATTTGAGTTACGCATGATTCCAATCCCCCTAAAAAATTTAAATCCACTATTACACTTGTAGGTAAGATTGAAGGGTACAATGGAAATATTGAATCATTGGAGAACAAAATAAAAGAGATGGTGAAATCCTTTCATGAATCACATCATGGCATCCTTCCATCCATTCTAAGGGATAATGATAGCATAAAAACCCTACGAAAGTGGAAAGATGAAACCAATAAAGTTATTTTAAATCAGGTAGTTTTGATTTGTCAAAAATGTGATATGGACACAATGAAGATAAGTATGGATTTGTAGGCTCATGCAAATACTTTCTTGTTGGAATTCAATAAGGAGGCTAACAAAATTGTCACCAAGAATGCACCTTATAGAGAAAGGGTTGATGAAGTCATGAATTTTGATTGGCCCACTGAAGAGAAATTCCTAGCATGGAAAGGAAAATACTTGGAGGGAGTGGTGGATTAATATGAGATGGTAGGGTGGTGATTTTAAATTTTGAAGTCTACAACCATGATGAATAATAGATAAGTGGAATTTCACTACATAGCCTAGATTTAGTACTGATTAGGCTTTTTTGAAAGTATAAAAAATATAGTGTTTATTCTTCAAGTTGAATTGATGACAAGGTTGCATACGTGGAGATATCCTTTGTACTCTATTTTCCATTTCTTTCATGCTTTCCTTCTTTCATTCTATGTGTGGGTGCAAATTTTGAGGTAACTATTTGAAGATACCTTTTTGAAAATTGGACTGGATCTCCAATGACAAATGTAGATCACTTTTATTTTCACACATGTTTCCCACCTCTTGGGAATGCAGAAAAACTAAAAAGGGAAATCTTTGTTATAGTGGTCCAATAGGGTATTGACATGTGTACTTTCTATCCTAAGGCTTGTTTTGCTCCTTTGTTTTTATAAGAAGGAATTTAGGACCGGAAAGTAGGGGTTCGTTGTTGTTCAATCAACACTATGAATTGTAAAAGGAATATAAAGCATGTTTTAAAGTTTTCTCTTAAGTTCAGAGTTTGTTATTATGTATGTAATTTTGATAGCAATTTAGCAAATACAATATAGAGTGATACCAATTTCATGTTTATTATATCTCCTTTGTACTAATTTTATGAGCTATGAATGAAAGTAATCAAGGATTCTTTTGTTTTTCTCTATTTTTTCTCAATGGTTGTTTAATTTCATTCCTACTTATTAGTTCAATCAATTAATGTAAATGTTCAGATGAGATTGTTAACTCATAACAATTAGGTGCTAGGATATTTGTAAGCAATGATGATCATCAATGTGATAGGGGAATTCTATAATGTAGTCTTTCTTGAAAGTATATATTTCTATTATTGATTTTTTGTCTAATTGTATAGGTTGATATTGAATTTGTGCTTGGGATAAGGCATTGGTTCATACTACATGTTCATAATTCAGTTTTTGGGTTGATTCATCAGCTAATCTTTTTTAGTTTACAAACTTAATAAATGAATACCACTATAGTTGTTTTGTGATTGAGTTACGTCTTCTCATAGTCCAAGTGTAAGGTATCAATAAATAAGCTACCAACTTATTTGATGTACTACATTGTTGAGTGAATTTATGAGAATTATGATCTATTATTGGCAATGTATTTGAGTAGTAGTCATATAAATTCCCAAGCATACATTGTGGGATCATCCTCACGGGTTTATCAAAGCCCAAAGTGTAGGAGTAGAGTTTTTCATATTTTACTCATTCGTTGGACAATCTCTTTGGAGTACTAAGTACTGGAAATGGAAAAGTCCATAGGTGTTTCTGAAGATTAGTTTGGTTCTTAAAAAATAACCAATATATTCGTGACTTTGCTAGGGAAGAATTTGAGAATTTTTTTATAGAAGATCATCCTGCCTTAAAGGGTTATTGAAGTTTCAAGTCAGATTGTAACTATATATTCATTTGAGTATTTGAACTCCCCTTCTGATTCACACATCTAATAGATTGGTGACTCTATTGGGGACTAGCTAAGTCCAAAGTCTCTAGTTCATATATGGTACAAATAGAGTTGATTATTTTATTATATTATTCTTTACTGTTTGAATAATATTTGGTTTAAATTTTGTTGCAATAGTCATGTCATACCCAGTATTATGTATCAATTCTTAGTTCATTATGTCATCTTATGTCAAGTTATGTTTAAAATATTTTATGAGGTTACAAGTACAAAGTCAAAGTGCAATCACTTTCTATTTCCCAGCATTCTAGGTGGCATCTTTGAGGTATCTAATGCTAGTATAATGATAAATTCTCAAAGGGAACACAAGAAGAAGGATTCTGAGATATTTTACATCATGAAGAAGACCAGAAGTTATGCAAAGAAGCATCCTAAGCAAAAGGTAGAATTTGAATCAAGTAAGTCTATTGATTCCCCTGCCGATGCATCTCCTACCTTTATTATTGAAGTAAGTAGTGAAAATATCCAAGAAAAGGAAAATGAAGTTGAAGTGTTTAACATAGACCAAGTAAGTTTTCTTGTTGAGAAATTGTTTGATAACGAATTTAACATTTCAAGATAGGAGGATAGGTGGGAGTTGTGGGGTAAGAATAAGAAGTTTTCAGAGCCTTTAACCCATAGAGTTGGATCCATTTTTAATGAAAAAGAATTTAAGCCAAGAGGTGAATCTCCTAATCTAGAAGTGCACCTTTCTCTTGAGGAAGATCCTATTGATCAACCCTACTATACTCCTGGACCAAGTGAGCTTGGAGATGTTCTAGAGAATGAAGAAGACATAGATAAAGATTTGTAAACTTTAAAATAGGAAGAACTAAGGCTTAAATAAGAAGAAGAGAATAGATTAAGGGTGTTAAAGGTGTAGGAAGATAGGATTAGATCTAAGAAACTTGAGAAAAATGCAAGAAGATGTTGCTAGGCAGAAGGCTTTTGAAGAAAATGCCTCCAAGTTTGTTGGTGAGATTACCCCTAGAATTCCCAAAGTAATTGTCTAGATGGGAACCTCTATTGCAGATGCCTATACCACATCTATTTCAACTACTAGAGCCTTATATCCTTCTGCTAGTGTTAAGAAAAAATCATTTTTGGATCATGGGAAGAGTCCCATTGATCAACCAAAGAAAAATACCTTCAACAATAGTATGACTACCCATACTTCATCTATTAAAATCCCTACAGATAATGCCAAAATTGATCCTACTCCATCCATTGCACCTCCAAATCCCAAGATCTTGAAATTGTAGTTGGAGAATGATAAGATGTAAGAAGATTTGAAGAAAGTTGAGATAGAAGCTTCTAATGTAGAAATAGCTAGGAAGATTGCTTTTCTTAAGATGTCCATGCCCACTCCAGAGGCTTCAAGCTCTATACATATACTAGTAGTGAGTCACAAAAGAAGAAGTATGAAGGACACACTACTAGTGGAGGTGGTGGTGGGGATCAGGGTGGTGAAGAAGGAGGAAATAATAAGAGTAAGAATTCTTATTTTGAAGATAATGAAGGAAACAAGAAAGGAGGTTGTAATTGTTAAAGTGGAAAGGGTAAGGATAGGAATCAATCTAACAACCAAAGAGATGATGATAAAAGAGATGTTCATAAATATTGACATATTAGGAGGCCACTCCAAGTAGATAAATACTAGCAGTTGTATCTCACTAGAATAACTGGCTACCCTAACCCATTTCCTGAAGATTTTAGACCTGCTCTAGTTAGATTTTCTAGTAATAATGCCTTGAGTGGTGAAGACCATCTCAAAGAATTTGCTAATGTTATGGATAACTTTGAGGTAGAAGAAAAGGATTTCACATGATAAAATTGTTTCTGTAGTCTCTCATTGCAGATGCTTGAGAGTGGTATAGGAGTTTTCCTACTGAGAGTGTTGGCTCTTGGGAGGAATTCAAAAGGATATTTAGAGAACAATATGGTGACAAGACTGATTGAAGTTTTTTTTTTAATCAACTTAATAATATTGCTAAAGGTGGACTAATGAATCTATGGCTGAGTTCAATACGAGATTCTAAAAGGCTAGGAAGATATTGCCTCCTTGTTTACAATTGAATAACAATGTGCTCTTGGTAAATTATAGCAATGCTTTTGATACAAAAATTAGTTATTGCTTGCTAGATAAGAATCCTTAGACATTAAGGGAAGCCTACAACATGGCAAAGTATATTGAGAATATCACTAGAGCAACTAGTAAAGTTGGCAGAAGAGATGACGTAAAACTCTTCAAATGTCCAAAAAAGGAGGATAAGAGTTTAGGTGCTAAAGGGGCACTCTTGAGGATAAGATTGATAATTTTATGAAAAATATAAATCATAAAACTGTAAGGAAAGAAAAGGCTCAACCAAAAAATTATCAAACGAATGAAAGACCTCCTTGGTTGAAGGATCACCCATATAATACCAATTGGTATAATGGGAAGCCTATTCTTAATAATCAAATAAATTCCTAGAATAAGGTCCCTCTAGATCCTCTGTAGAAGAATTCAGCAAATTTTGTTGAAGATACCCCTTGGTGCAAGGTTTGTCAAATGACACATTCTCCTTAGCAATGTGCAGTGGCACAGATGGTTGAAGTGGAAGAGGATATGCCTAATGACTGTCATCAGCAAAATGAGGATATTGATGTACTTATGGTTATGGGTGGTTTTGATGTTGCTAACAATGAATGCTCTTTTGATGTGGATTCCTATAAAGTGGATGTAGACAATCAAAGGAAAATTGCTAGTGCATATCATTAGCAAGTTCTCTCTAATGAGGATGTTGATAGTGATATTAAGGCATATAATTTGGAAGAGATTGAAGATGGTGTGTCACTAAGAAGGCCCTCAGATGAGGAATTCCAAAATATTCTATTGCCTTGGCCACCCAAGCCAAAAGTTCCTATAATTTTCAAAATAGAATAGTCAGTGGTGAACAAGGCAACCCTGTTGGTATTTTCATTAAGGAGCAAAATGCCAAAAGCAAAGAGCATAAGCCTAATGGAGAAATAGAAGTAGTCAAAGCTAAAGAAGGTAGGGGAGATAAAATTTGGGTTAAAAAAGTAGGTAAACAAAAACCTACTAAAGAATCCAAATCTCCTCTTGTAAAAGATAAAGACACATAAGCAAACTCCTAAAGTTACAAGGAAGGATACCAAGCATAGGGCTGAGGTAACCAAAAATCAATAGAAGGAGAGAAACAATGAACAATGTATTCTCCCAATTGAACTACCCAAGTATACTCATGTTCATATGCTTCAATTACTTATCCAAGTAAAAGTACATATGCCTTTTCTTGAAATAATGAGAATAGAAAAACATAAGAAAAAGGCAGTAGCCCTTATCAATGGTGCTACTATAGCTTGTAATGATTTAGTGGTTCCCATTCCACCAAAATTGAGTGAAAAGGATAAGAAATACAAGGAAGTTGAGGGAGTCGTCAGTAAGATTCTCCATATCTTCCTAGGGAATTCAGTAACTACTTGTCTTAGGAAGATAGATCTTTTTTTCCTCACTTTGATTGTTGGTAGAATTTTACAAAACATTGTATCATTGAATTTGGAGCACCCAATAACATCATTTGAGCTAAAATCATGGAGGCACTAGGATTGAAAGTTGATAGAACTCATGTTAATTGTTATTCCATGGATTGAAGAGAAGTCCATGCTATTGGTGTTATCAATGAACTTCCTTATAGATTAGTAGCCTACCAAGAAAAGGAATTTAAAATGAGTGTGGTAATAGTGGATATCCCTCCTAATTATGGAATGCTACTATATCATAAATGGAGTGCATCTATGGGAGGCACTATGCAATGTGACATTTCTTATGCCACATTTCTCATTGATGGTAAGGATGTTCAAGTGGTACAAGAACTAAGGGTACCACATATGTTGGAGCATGCTCTTGAAGATGACACAATTATTTTCATAGAAATTGATATCAATGATTTGAAGATGGAAGAAGTACTTATAGAAGTTTATAGGTGCCCTATGTCTATAGAAAATGAAGTTCTAAGATTATTTGACAAGAATGAACTTTGGAAAATGTACTTTGATGGTGAAAGTTCCAAAGAAGGATCTAGTGTAGGGATATTATTGGTTTCACCTAGTGGCAGTACTTATAAATTCTTTTCCACATTGTCTTTTGTCTACATGAGTAATGTGGTAGAATGTGAAGCATTATTACTTGGACTAAAATTGGCTGAGAAGCACAAAATAAAAAATTTAAAGGAAATTAGTGATTTTTAGCTTGTGATATCCCAAGTAAGATCAAAATATGCTTGCAAGAACAAGAGTCTAAAGCAATACAAAAATGATGTATGGGATTCCATCGAGCAGTTTGAAGCTTTTGGAATTGACTAGATGGAAAGAGTACAGAACATAGTAGTTGACTTACTTGCTAACATTGCATTGAGACCAAGTGACATACATTTTATAGGTATCTCTAAGGTGTAAGTACAAACAAGGCCTTCCATTCCTAACCATGTGCACAACTAGAAAATTTTCAATGATGATAAGGATACTTTCAATTTTTTGAACTGTACTAATGAATATGAAGGTTAGCATATTGAATTTGGTGAATTTGTTGAAAATATTGATGGAAAGGACACAATATTTGCAAAGGAGGTCATCCAGTTAAAGATGAATAAAATCCCCAAAGGCCTTGTAGCATTTCAAATGGTCTTTGATAGTCAAGATAAAAGTAAGATTAAGACAATTGCTGCTCACCCAGAGGACCTAGAGGAAGTAAATTTGGGGACTAAAAATGCCCTTAAGAAAGTGTATGTTAGAAATAATATGAAGCCAAAGGTGAAGGAAATGTTGTGTACCTTCTTAGAAAATACAAACATGTCTTTTCTTGATCATACGATGACCTGAAAGCTTACAGAGAGGAATTGTTTTAGCATGAGATTCCTCCAGCTTCTTTTTGAAAATCTCTAGAGAGGAGGCTTTACCTCCTACAGTGGCATTGGAAATAGCATGAGCTAAAAGAAATCTACCAATCGTGTGTGTTCAATAGTCTACAGCTCAAATACCCACTATGCAAAGACCACAAGGGCCCCCAACCCCCCACATTCTACCTATGATGGGACCTAGTAAGGGCTGAGCTGGTCAACCAATAAAGCTTTTGTCTAATCACTTCAGTGTAGCTTTTTGAAATCTAAAAAGAATATTTTAATTATAATGTGAGTCAACTATAACTTGTTTTCTAATTCATCTATATTGTCTTGTTGTAGAATTCTTGTAAGCATTATAAGTTATATGCTATTTATTATAATTTCAGGACATAAATAGTTTCAAACTTATGGTGTTCATGAAAAATTTTGAGCATATATTTGATATTACTTTGAGAGTTACTTTTGACACTTTTAATTGTGACACAAATATTGATTTCAGGTTAAAATTAGTAGTGATCATGGGCCTATTACTAACAAGACTTTGTTCAGGAAAATAATGGATAAAGTGAAGGAAGTGTATGGATAGAAAGAGTGGGATGGCAAGGAATTTTCTTATGATGGAGAGAAGAGAATTTTTACTATTGGAGCTCTTCCTCGAGGTAGCACTGAATGTACTATTTTTCTTGAGGAGGCAACCAGGTAAGAATTTCATGTAATGCTTAGGTTGTATGCATTTTGTAAATCATGCATGTTTTCTTCTCTTTAATCTAGGATTGTTATTTTTGTCTATCAATGGTTTGGGGCTGGTGACAATGTAAGAAAGAAAATCATAAGAGATGACATAATAGAGAAATTCAAAGTGGAGATCAATTTTGTTGCAAAGGTGTCAAGGAAATCACTGAATGTTGTTTTATGAGGGGACGTGTCTGACAAATGCTAGGATGCATTGAGGGTTTTGGATATAATTTTCAGGCAACATGTTGCTAGAAAGTATGTAATTTTTTGGCAATAGGTTGAATGCTTTTTGACATGCTTTATTTTTATGGTGATGATATAGTTTGAAGTCAATATGGGGTTTTATTTAGTTTTCCTTCTGATTGATTGTTTTCTACATGAACTATCTATTGGTGAGACAAAGTTATTTTCATTGGAGCTTTGCTTCATTAGCCGATTTGGGAGGTGTTGTTCAAGGATGTAAGGGATACCATGTTAGTTTCAGGCCTTTAGAGAATGGCTTGTCTCTGAATATGGGTAAAAGCTGATTTTCTTACTATGCTTTGCTATGGTTGAGGTGATAAAAAATGTTGGATGTTGTTTCTTCTATTTTGGTTTTAAGGAGGATGCTCCTTTCGGTTCCCTTCCCTTGATTGTTGTCAATATTGGTCTTTGATTTGCTACCTTTATTTTTTTTGTTACACACAGACACACACACATATATAAATGTATGTATATGTATATTTATAAGTATATGTATATGTATATTTATATGTATATATATTTATGTATATATATGTATTTGTATATGTGTATATATATATGTATGTATATATATATGTGTGTGTGTGTGTATACATCTGCATATACATATACATATACATATATATACATATATATATACATATATATATACATATATATATAAATACATATACATATACATATACATATACATATACATATACATATATGCATGTATAAATATATATGTATATGTATACATGTTCTAGTTCCCCATACAAAACTATTCATTATTGTAGTTTTCCTATTCTATACTCCATATTTTAAAGTTCTATTTAATGTGGGTTTTGAAACATCTCTCATTTTTCTTTGATTGTTTGTTAAGTGTTTCTCTAATAGGTCGGTGAAATGCATGTATAGATTTGAGTTTGTAGCATATTCCTATTTAGTAGAGATTCTATCACTATCTAGATAAGGTGTAATAGAAAAATCTATGTAATAGTTGGCTTGTCAATTCAAAACTGAAGCTACATTATTTACCACTAAATATTCTAGAAAAAATGGGGAAATTGTAAAACAAATATTAGGAAAAACACTTAAGAATCACAAGAAAAGAATACCTGCTCTCCACCCTACCATATCAGGTCATGCAGCCTCATGGACCATCACCAAACCCCTAAGCAAGAACATATAACCTAAGAATTTTGTTTAGTTGAATTCAGTGTTATACATTTTTAAAAATATATATAGTTGTATTATTTATAACAAAGAATTTGATATTTAGTCATGAAATAAGAGATGGCACCATATTAAAATCAAAAGCATGGGATTTCAATGAATATGTGAATATATATATGAAAATAGAGGAATAAATTATGTTTATATTTCCAAAACAAAAGTCTTAGATAAGACATAGGCATACCTTCTTGGTGCAATTGGATGTAGTATGAACAAAAGAATAGAAGGCATGTTCTCCACCCTCCCATATTGGGTCATGCAACCTCATGGGTTGTCCCCAAACCCTCAAGCAAGAACATACATTGTTCACCACTATGATCAATGGTGAAGCCAATGTTTGGGCACCTAAGCTTGTTGTTTCTAGATATTTGATTGTGTTTGAGTTTTGTCATCTAGAAACACAAACACAATAAAATATCTAGAAATAACAAATCTTAAGAATTAAATAGATTGTGGAAATCTCATAGGATAACCTAAAAATTTTCTTTAGTTGAAACCAATGTGATAGATTTTTAAAAATACATATTGTTTTACCATTTATGACAAAGAATTTGACATGTAGTCATGAAATAAGAGATGCAATAAAGGACATATATCCTTACTTTCTATATAAATAGAATGTAGTTGCAACTTGTACACCATGCCAAACATGTGATCAAAAAGTTATTTAGTATTGTGGAGATGTGTAGTTACAGTTCAAAATGTTTACAATCTAAAATGGTTTCAATCATATATAGTTAGTCACAAGGAAAATTTGAAGTTTAATGTGGTGAACATGTGTAATTGGTAGACAATATGTAAATTAGGAAAGATAAACAATTGTTTAGTTTATAACAAATAATATGCAGTGCATCTGCAATAGAAGAAATCACATAAGCAAGATGCAAGTATACATCCTACAAAGAGTGGGACAAGGTCAATGTATGTATATATATAT
>VDFB02196154.1:0-38120 GCA_007258455.2 Sequoia sempervirens | reverse complement strand
TCTCATAGTTTTGCGACAAGGTTTTATCTTACCACTTGGTTGTATTTTTTCTAGCTTGTATTTATAAAAGCACACATATTTAGTGGTTAATGTTGTCTAGGTGAGAGGGCTATCATTATTTTCTCTTTATGAGGAGTAAATATGTGAAGCATGGCATGGGATGTGTGGATTCATGATCAAACACATGGAGGATGTGTTTGAGAGGCTTGATGCTTCATAATTATTCATGGTAAATCTATAAGTGCATGTATTATTTTATTACTAAATAATAGATGGAGTATGGATGCCTTTGGAGGCTAGGAAATTTTCCCTCTTGAGAGTTTTCCTAGTGTATATCTTGTTTTATCTTTTTCCTTGTCTATTTTATTATATGCATTATGGTTATTCTTTAATCTTGAATGCATGATTTTATCTCATGAGGTTATGTAGGAAATAGATTAAAGCAATGTGGGTATTATGCATTATTTACTAACAAGTGGTATTAAAGATTTCATGATATAGGAGGTGCGAGATCCTAGGTTTTGTCATAACCCTTATTTGAGTAGATTTGGTGCAAAGTTGAATCCATGTCTATACAAGATAGGTTTGAGGCCTTAAAAAACATGGAACAAAAGTGTAGGTATTCATTTGTATATTTGGGCTTTTGGGGTTTGTAAATGAAGACAAATATGAGTATGTGAAGCATCATGATGGGCCAAAAAGTGGCAATATGATGGGTATGTGGTGACGACTTATTTTTACCAAAGAGTGATGAAATGAAAAGGGTTTTTAAAGGATATTCTCAGCTTTCCACCAATATAAAATTATGCTTTACTTTGAATTTAATAAATAATTTATTATTCATTTCTATTTGAATTCTGACTAAAGTCATGATTGATAAGTTGATTGAAAAAAATCATATAGCTTTCAAATGGTATCACATTTTGAATCTAAAACATGCATCATTCTATGCTTCACATACTATAGGATTAAAAAAATGAATTTCATGAAGTTTTGACCAAGTTAGGATGGTCAAACATACAAGTTTTTATATTTTTTAAAAGTTGTAATAAAAAATTCATAATTAATTATTTACTTGGAAAAAAATTACAAAAAAATATGCATCACATCAGGACATGAGTCTCTACTTATATCCTAAAATCTTATAAAAATGTTACATCATTTTCTTGTGGTTAGAATTGGTTAGGCAGGACACCTACTTCTTCTTTTTTCCAAAGTACTACATTGAAATTTCAATTTTTTCACCCAAATAATTTAAAAATAAAATAAACCTAGTAGTTTAGAAACTACATTCAATTTGCTACAGATTCTATTTTCACATATTTTTGAAATAATATAGATAACTTATTCAAAATTTTAAGTAAAGTTGCCCAACTCTAATTTTTCTAATTTTTTTGTCACTTAAGGGCTTGTTTTTTCTATGATGATCTTGCACATACCCATAAACTTGATTGATATATTTTATAAACAAGTGAGATATATTTATAAATAGGAAGGTGGAAGCAATTGAACAAGTAACGATTGAAACAAATAACTACATACATCATTTAATTGCATACACCTGTGCCAAAATTCCCCCCTTATTACATTGTTCCTACAAATGTATCCCTTAAAATATCTTATTCACTTTTCCAAGGGACCCTCTTAAGGATTACATAACAAAAATTGTTGATTAAAAAATGTATATACATCTCTGCGAAGATATTCCTTGAAGAAAAAAATCCCAAATCAAGTAGAGCTCCATAAATTTGTCTCTTAACCCTCATTAAGGTGTACCCCCTAGCCGAATTCCCAGGGTCTTCTTCCTCCCATGAACTCCTAAATCACATATTCCCAAGTTATGTGACAACAATCCATATTGAGCTCTCCAAACACATGGCTCCATCAAGTTGTTGGGTGACCCTCGAAAGGGTATAATTTTGATCATAGCCTTGAGTTCTCATTGGATAACCATCCATATTGATCTCTATAGAAAACCCCTTACCTATCTCCAAAAATGAAACTTAACAATATATATCTTCAAAATTTTCAACAATAACAACCATGAAGCTTTCATAGTCCATGATAGTATTATAATGAGACTTCTATATTGAGACTATGTCAGTTTTTTACTTCAACATTTTGTATCATACTCCATGATCCATCATCTGGATACATCACTCTTCTCTCTTTCTACATTGCATCCTAATGATGAATCATGGAGTATGTTGATGTAAAAAACTGACACAATCTCAATCCAAAAGTCTCATTATGAAACAATAATAAGGAAAAGCAAGAAACTAAAGCCAAAAATGCTTCTTATTCAAAGAATCATCTCAAAGTGAGAAGTTATCTTGAGATGATGGAAATTCCTCCATCCTCCAATTCCACCAACCTCCAATATAGAAGGCTCATAGTAAAAATGAAGATTAAAACCACCAAAAGATTCATTAATAATAGCTTCATCATATGATGAATCCTCATCTTTAATGGGGAAAAAGTTATTAAAAATAACTTTATCATCTGAAGAATCGTCATCTTTAATGCAGGGAAAGTTTCATTCATTGGTTCTATCCTTGATATTTCCTTTAAAAACATCCCAAGCTTGAATTTTAAAGGACCAAGCTATGTGACCTTGTTTCTTACAATAAAAAACATTTAATTTCCTCACTATTTGTACTTAATCTTTTATTATAGCTTTGAGAATATAATGCCTTCTCTAGTTGAGAAACATCATCTGAATCTTTTGTATTTATTCTCTTTTCTTTTGCTAGAAGATCTGAAATCATATCCTCTAAATTTTGAGAGGTTATTTGGTTGAGTGTAAAAATAACATTATTGTACTTTGAAGGAAAGTTGTTTAGCAATATATATTTAGCATCTTCATCCTCTACTAGAGCCTTAGCTTATATTAGTTACCTAACGAGAGACCTGAAACTAATTATATGACTTGAAATTGTGATTCCATTTTTCATTTTGAAACTAAATAATTGAAGTTTTAGGGAATTTTTTGCATTCAAAGCCTTTTCTCCAAATAGTTTGTTGAGATTATCCCATATTTTTCCTTATGACTGTAGTGTAGAAAAATGCATACCTTTGCATTTTGACACTTAATTTGGACCTATTTTAGTACTCCTTGCATTAAATTTCCTTTAGGTCACTTATTATGAGCCCCCCTTTTGGGTGCATCCTGAGGCATATTTCAACTATAAACCTGACCAAAATCCATAAACAACCATTAATCTTGGTAGCCCACCTTTTAAATTTGAAAAATAAGCCTTGTGGGACCAAGATTCCCTTGGTGGAATCTTAGTTCCCCTTAGTGGGACCAAGACACCACCTAGGGTGTTTTTGTCCTGAGTGCTTTATTTTTCATGAATTAAGAGCAGGAAATGAAAATCTTTAATTCTAATTAGCATTTTGTCGGCCTTTGGGATCTAATAATCGGGGTATTAGATAGGAGTTCCTATAAAAGTAATATTCACACCCCATTTTCACCTAAGAAAGTGAGATGCAAGTAAGTTGAAGAAGCAAGTTGAAGGAGAGTTTCAAGAAGCAAGGAATTGAGATCTTGGAGCAGCCTTCTATTATGTTTTTGCAAGTTTTTCAAGTTTATTTCCAAGTCAAGATCTAGCATTTCCAAAGACTAATAATGGATTCCTATAGAGGATCATGAGATATTCTAGGTTGGAGATGCAACTAGCCATTCTTCCAAGCCTGAGGACTTGTTTAATTATTGATGCCATCTTCGATTGTTGTTCTATTTTTTTCCTAAGGAAGGTTCCTTTCATGTTTATGACTTATTAGGGTGATTAGAGAGCTCCTTTGTAGGTCACTTTCATTTGCATCTTAGGAATTCTATTCTAACACATTTGAATAGGGTTTCTCAATGTTCTAGCTTGCATAATCTTACACACTTAAGATTATAGCACACACACATTTCCATTTTTAGATCTATGCATTTTCATCAAGGTTTAATTACCAAACAAGGGATTTGACCAAGGAAAACCCCCATAAGCAATCAATCAAAATTAGTTTGTTTTGCAAGTTATTTACAGGTTCATATCTGAAGACTTGGTGAGGAAGGAAGTGTAAACTTTGGAACTCGGGACCACATTCAAAGATTTCAGAAATTCAAATTAAGACTAAGATGGTAGCAAGGGCATCTTAGTCCTCCAAGTGGAATTTTGTAGAGATCCTTTTGGATCCTGTTTCGGCATCCAAAGATTCCACATTTCCCCCAAAAAATAGTAGTGGTACTAATAAGACAGTAAGGGCATATTAGTCCAATATAGCACTTTTTGACGACTTTTTTTCATTTTTAGGATCCTTGTCACATTTCTAGACTTCCTAGGTACACATATCCTAAATTTTTGTTGCATTATTTCATCATTTCCATCCTTCATTTCACTTGAATTATTAGGTTTTGCAGGTTGAATGTTAAGTTGCCTTTTCCAAGCTTTTGCTTAGTGGTGAACTCCTCAAAGCTTAAAGAATCCCCTCCTTGGTTGTCCTTGTTGAGAATTGACTCACCCTTTGGGGTTGATATTCAATCCAATTAGGTTTCCTACGACATTATTGAATGACAATTGGAGAATAGTGGTGTTCTATGACCTAGGTTATAAAGCATCCCCATTTTCACATTGTTCAATTATTTATCTAAATTTGCATAGTGTAGTTTAGAGTTGGAAAGAGCAAGATAAATAAAATCCTTTCCTTTATCATCATGAATATTCCAATCCAATAAGTTATTTGTCTCTATAGGTACATTTTCCTTTCTAGTCACTATTCCCCATAAGTTTTTATTCATTAGTTCCATTTGAATTTTTATTTTCCATGTACGAAAATTGAAACTAGAATACCTATCTAACTTATCAACTACAATCTCCATAATGATATATCCCCTAAAATCCTAAAACTCACCAAAAATGTGACATAATAACAAATTTTCACTCGATGAGATTGATGATTCCAGAACAGTAATAAATAATACATTTGACTACTACTATCCATCTTTGAATAAATGGAATATATCTACACAATGCTCCATCTTTCTACACACAAATTGAACCTAATGAAATTTCCTTCCATGGATTTCTTCACAAATGTTACATCTCTTCACATAGATAGATCATAAATTTTTCCTACTTCTACATTAAAATGGCTTCACACATCCATTTCATTGGCCTACAACATTATCTTATTGGCTTCTACCAAGATCTAAACTCTCCAAGCTTTCATGACCTTCACATTAGCTAGCACGATGACTATAAGAGGAACCTTAGATTTCACCACTTGTTGTTGGGGCATTCAAATTCCTTCAAATTCATTATCACCCTTTGGCTTGAACCTACACTTATTTGGAGATGAATCTACAACAAACAATATTTCCTAGGCATGATTTTCAACATGAAACTTTAGGCTATCAATCTCTTTCCATCATATAAACTTCAAAACAAGGAAATATTCTTCACAAAACTATAAAATCACATGGATCTTTCTTCGCAATCATGGATTGGTATTTCTCTTCTGCAATTCTCCTTCTACACTTCAACGCCTCAAGCTTCAATGTCATCCTCTCCCTATCCACAACAAACTCATATCAACCATGAAAAAAAAACCTTTATATTGTCAACTCTTATACCATATGAAGATGAATATACTTGATTATTATATTCTATAAACATGTGAGATAAATTTATAAAGAAGAAGGTGGAAGTGGTTGAAAGAGTAATGGTTGAAACAAATAACAACATAAACTGTTCAATTGCATACACTCATGCTAGTTATAAAATGTAATATTGCCAATAGTGAATTTGTTGTGTTTATTTTAGATGGGTGAAATCACAATACTGTATCTCACTTTTTGGACAAGGTGGACATTTATATCATCATTTTTAAATTTTAAATCATCATCTTCTGAGACTTATAGAAAATAAACCGTTAAGAATTTGAAGATGATGCATACTAGTGATTTGTGACAATTTATGTGTAGATTCTAAGTATATATTTTTTAATTTTTCCTAAAATAAATGATGAATCTTTTTGTGGTAATGGAAGAAGTACATCCCTTCTGATTTCCCCTTTTTTTTGGGTCCTCCTTGTCAACTGGGCTTAATGGTGCCTTGATTTAATGTTGCAATGTGCTTGATACATTCACATTAGGTCTTGGGCCCTTGTGAACTAATGAAGATAAATGGTACCTTGCTAAAGTGTTGTGAAGTTTTGTAACACACTTTCACACTTCTCTAAGATTTTATTAAATAACTACACCAAATAAGTGTCTTTTTAACCTTAATCATGCCTTATATAAAGTGTTGTAAAGTGTTGTAACACACTTTCACAACTATCTAAGGTAGTCATTAATAATTGGGATTATTTATGATTTAATTGGCCCTATTTTACATCCACAAGCCTCATTTAATGAATCTTTCTAAGGATAATCTTGACACAAATAAATATCCAATCATAATTTAGGTATTTTTAGGTTGAATGGCCCAGATTTATCCATGACTCATTTTCCACCTTGGACGAATGAGTCCCACCTAGTTTTTTGAGTTTTAAACTTGGTTTCACACCTTCCTAAGCATTTTTTAAAATGGTCGCATAAATTATGCCTAATGGGACTCATTTTCCACCTTGGGAAAACGAGTCCTGTGTGGCCCAAAATCAAATTTTATTTAAATTTTTGGCCGGACTTTATCCTCCTAGATCTAATGTCAGCTTGTAGTGTTGTAATTTTAGGAATTCTTGCATAATTTAGTATAAATACAAGTTTATTTCACTCATTTTCACCCCAAGAATTCAAGTATTCATCCTCATAGCATGTTTGAGCTCATAAGAGAATTCAAGAGTCTTCAAGGGTAGATTATCAAGAATTTTAGAGCATTCTTCAAGCATCAAGCCTCATGTCAAGGACTTCATGCATCATGTTTGTTTTTGAGCTAACAATTGTGATGTAGGGTTCTATGATTCAAGCTAGTGTTTCATTCACATCTATCACCTTCAAACTAGAGTCAAGATTTACATCCATTGGATCCATCTCACACATGTTTGTAGCAACTTATTGATAGGGTTTGGTGAGTTACAACATTCATGTTTTGTTCATTCATCATTCCCCATTCCTATTTTATTCTATTTAAAGGTTTGATTACCAAAATAGGGATCAAGACCAAGGCAAACCCCTATCTACTAAAAAAACAACATTTTTCCCTCTCTTTTGTGTGTTTTTTGTAGGTTTAGGTTGAAGAAACATGGAAGAGAAGGTTTGGAGAAAGTTTTCAAAGCACCTAAAGTTGTCAAAGTTGTCATCCAAGCATTCGAGAACATTGGAGGAGGAGAACACCTATGGGTTGATTTGTAGAGATTGATCCAAAATTTGTTGGGAAGCATAGAGCAGACCTTGAAGACCAGATTCAGATCTTGAAGTTTCAGAAATCCCTAACTAGATTGATTTGACACTCTTGACGAATGAGTCCTAGTTTAGGTCAAAATTCATATTTTTGTAGATTTAGATACCCATTTACCAGATTCTTATTCCCGCACAAAAACCTAGATTTTGGACTGATTCGCCTAGCATGGTGAATGAGTCCCACTCAACATTAAAGGAATTTTTTTTAGCATTTCATATGTTCTTCCAACCATCTTTATATTTCCAAGTGCACACATTTCATCTCACAACTTGTTATTCTATTTTATTTTCATTTCTAGGTGATTTAGTTAAAGTTTGCATTGAGTTAGGGTTTAGCATTACATCTTACATTACATTTGTCTTTCTAAGCTCTTACTTGGTGGTAAACCCCTCATTACTTTAGAATCAACCCCTTCGATAGCCCTATCACAAGAACTCTTTCTCCTTTGCATTGAGATCTCTAGGGTTACCCTCTAATTAACTAATTGGAAAGTGGGTGTGCTCTATGTCCTAAGCCATATGATAGCACTCCTCCAACCCATTTCCAGTTATTTCATTTTGGTAAACTTGCATTTAGAACATCATAATTCTGATTTGGAGTGCATCATCATCTTAGATTTGGCTTGCATTAACATTGCATTAGGATTTGCATTAGTAAATTGACATTCTAGGGTTTTCAAAATTTGCATTAGTGAAAAGTCATATAGCTTGCATTTTTGCATCTCATAAATCATTATAATTCATACAAAATCTGCATTTGCAATTAGTTAACAAATCATACAACATAAAAATCATAAATATCAATTGGAAATTTCTTTTTTTTTTGAAAAAGATCCCTATTGGGACTCATTCACCACCTTGGGAAAATTAGTCCTATTAAATATTTTACACGACATTTTCTAGCATTTAAGGCACTGCTTCTTAGCTTTTTTTAATTTTTTATAGCTTTATGTTTCAGTTTACAAAATTTATGTTATAATCATTTATTTTTTCTTAGCTTATATTGCATTTTCATCCATTTTTCATTTAGAATCCCTTGCATGAGTATTTGGTGTCTTATTGATAATAATATAGTGAGATGAAGTTTGAGACTCAAGTCATCCCATTATAGCACAATCATCATGGATCTTGGGTTGTCTAGCTCTTTCACTCCTAGTATTGACACTAGTACACTAGGTATGAACCATACCCTTAATAACTCCTTACATTCAAGTAGTGTGACACATGTTGAAAAAATGGTTGCTAGTGTCCCACAAGAAAACATAATTCAAATCAATGAACACTTAGCAAACCTACAATATCAAGTGAAAAATGACAACATTTCAACTACTTCCATCCCTACTATAGATAACATTCATTGAATGCTTGAAAGTGAAGATGGTCTTGACCTTGTGAAAAACATAGTTCAAATCTTTGGAAAACACCTTACCTCAACCACTAGTTGCCCTTTACCTACAAGAAATATCACAAGCAAAGGAGGAACTCAAATTCCTCCTCTCACAACAATAGCCTCAATTCCTACCTATACATAACCTCAAGTAACAACAACAATGCAACCAACTAGTAATGTCATTCCTTCCTTGGGTATTTCAGCTAGCCTCCCTAGTACCTTTGTGGCATCACATGTCATATCTCCTACCACTTTACACCTATAATAATTCCATTCACTTTTCCCTCAAACACATACACCCCCTCACCTTTTTCACCTCCGTCTCATAATACAAGCAATGACCCTCTCATAAATCAATTTTTAAAAATTGTTTTATCCCTTCAAAAGAAAGTTTCCACCATCAACCAAAGTCAAAATGGCCCACCTACATACTATGTCAAAAGTAGTCCATTGTCCCTAGATATATTGCAAACACAAATGCCACAAGGTGTAGAGGTTCCTAGATTCATTAAATATGGAGGAAAGGGAGATCCTTCTAACCATGTTAATGCTTATACCGCCTTATGTAGTGACTTTTTCCTTGATGATAAAATTTTGGCTAAAATTATCCCTAGGTCTTTGAAAGATACTATCTTGGAATGGTTATCTTCTTTACTAAACAACTCAATTTATTCATTCAATGAACTTGTTGAGGAATTTTTTAACCATTTTCAAGTGCATATGACCCCTAAGATGACCTTGTCTGATTTGATGAGATGCAAGAAAAAAGAATAAGAAAAGATAATTGACTTTATCTCACGCTATCAATTCCTTTATTCCCAAATCAATGTCAAGATTCTTGATCCTCACCTTCAAAATAAGTTCATAGAAAATCTGTAAAGATACAAGACAAGTTTACCATGATGAAATTTCCCTCCTTTATGCATCTATGTACTACCCTTCATAATTATCAAAATTTGGTTAGTAGTCATGATGAAAAGTCCACTTCTAACAGAGTTGAGAAGTCTGAGTTCACAAACCAAAAGAAATCCCAACCTTTCAGAAAATAGAGAAAATTTTTCCTTCAATTCAATCCCCCTCAACAAGCAACTTATAATGTCAATAACCAAGTAGCTTTTGTTAAAGCCATGATACCCTTTAGCTTTGGGGACCTGAAAATACAATTCACTCCCTTATCTCATACCTTTTATAACACAATGTCACAACTCCTAGAACATAAGATGATTACCTTACCTCCCATTAAAAAACTTGATCCTAATAAACCATTACCTGCAAGCTATAGACCAAATTATTATTGCCATTATCACCAACAAAATGGACATGATAGGGAACCTTGCAAGCATCTTAAACATCTTGTTCAAGACCTCATTGATTTCGATCATCTTTCTGTTGGATGTGTTAGTGATCAAGGAAATAAGTTTGTTGCCCCTCCTAACCAAAACTTGCATATCTTTACCAACTTTGTGCCTAATCATAACATTTCATTTGTTAAATCTAGCAAAACTACAAAGAATGATTTGATGAATGTTGATACAGATGATGATAATAATGATACTTTTCAACATGATTTTATAGATAATGATCATATGGATGACATGGTAGGAGTGATAAACATTATTCCTCATAAGTTCCAAACTAAAAATCCTCTTGGCATTGCTTTATCCTCTAAAGATATACTTAAATATGCACTTGATGGTCCTCTTTACATAGCTGGCCAAATCTATGACAAGCCCACTAATGGGATACTAATAGATCACATCTATGGAGAGAATGTGATCACTTAGGAATTCTTACTTTTTCATGAGATCTACCAAGATATATATGATAAACTGAAATCATGGATCAAGATGCATAATGGTTTTTCTTTCCCTGCAATGGGATCGATCACCCTTCCTTTACAAATAGGACCAAAAACATTAGATATCTCATTCTCCATCATCCCGCGGTCAGACCAATTTTGTATGAAGCTAGGCTATCCATGGCTTCACTCCATGAAAGCTATTCCTTTAGTTGTGCATAAATTCTTAAAGGTTCCCATTGATAATGAAATTTTCACCATCCATCATAGTGGCTTTAACTCATTGTCCTATAAAGGAAACTTTTCCTTAGACTTCTAGTGTGTGTAAAAAACCTCCAAGGTGTGCTTGCACTAATCAACTTGAAGACCTTTTCTTCTGTCTTCACTCAAGAACCTGATGGCCTCAGGATTCTAAACTGGCCTAGATCATTAACTAAGCTCTCCTCTAACTCTGTCACAAGAGTTAGTCTTCTTGTGCTTCACCTTGAAGGATTCAACACTCTTTAAATCTGTTTACTTTACCTTGGACTTAGAAAAATCTAAGTGCCAACTTCTTCAATCTATTAGAACTGCTTGCAGGGGAGATGAAGATGTTGTCTCCATGCTTTTTGCAATCAAACTGATCCATTTTCCTTGGTGTCCACTCCTCAACATACCCGATTTCATGAATTTTCCTTTTGAAGGGGCTAATCCTTGTAGCCCTTACTAGTCGGTTTTTGGCCTTTTACTCTCAAATTTTCCACACAACCTATCCAAAAAAGTACACTTTCAGACACCCTTTTCGAAGTTTTAAATCTTGCACTCAGTTTTAGGTTACTATATATTCTGTACAGATGATTCTCGTACCTTTGGAGAGGAGGCCTAATTGCCCTAGTAACTAGGGTTTCACCGATCAATCACTTATTTCTCACTCAAGAGGATTGTTCAAGCATCAACTCACCTTAAAATTTCAAAGTATGACCAAAACCTTCATGATACCGTTCTGTACTGTACTGTACCTTCTGCCCCTGCTCGAGTTCTTAACTTTTCTATTCCAAACTCCTAACCGGGTGACTGAAACTCGCCTAGTGTTTGGTGTAAAATCTTCTTGCTTGGATTACAAAGGTTCCTATGACTAAATATTTACAAAAAAATGGCTCCCCTATCATTTCCATCAACCTCAGGAAGAATCCACGGGCAGATTTCATGGGGAAGCCATGTTTTGACTGACTGTTCAAAACTGAACTTTCAAACCCTCTAAATTATGATCTAAGGATACAAATGAATAACCCTACTCTACTCAACTTAGATACACAATAAAAAGTGAATCAAATCTATTATAATAACATAAATTCAGTGCCAAATCTGAGCCTTCAACGCCTATGTCAGTTCTGTTGCAAAACACAGTGGAAATTCAGAAAAGCACTTTACAACTCTAAACCGTGAACATAAAACAGTAAACCCACACTGAACAACTTGAATAACAGATAAAACTAGCTTTTTACTATCTAATAAACATAAATACAAGGTTATATCAACATGCACGATGCCATCAAGTTCACTGTTTTCAAGATACGCGGGTAACACACACAGAAAAATTACTTAAAATCTGCTCTCTGTTTTTATTCATTCCCACACACACTGATTACAATGACTCCCTCCTACTTGTTACAAGCCATTCCCCATATCTTGAAGTCTTTTCCACCATGCAAGGGAAGATTGCACACCTCCATATCCCTGATTTCAAGGGAATCCAAGCTAATGGAATTGCATGCAACCTAACAATGTTGCCATGCAATTTGCAATATTCTTGCAACTCTTTCCATCTTCCTACTCTTTAGGATCACTACTCCTTGAGTCCGAGCTAACAACCCCTTAACTAACCTTTAGCAACTCCAAACAATGAGGAAGTGACATTAACACATTCATAATATTTAACATATGCTGTCCTAAATTTAATAAAACAACATTTAATACTAATGATGAACTAATGAAGATTTTAGTCCTAATGACTAACTCTTCACACACAAATGCAAGACCTCCTAAGGTCCAAAACAAATACACCAACATCCCTGACTTGGCTAAAGTCAAAACAAGCCAAAATTGTGCACAAACTTGGTGGAGGTCAGCCTAGGTGCTCCTGCACCATCCTCCCCAAAACATAAAACTTCAAGCCATCCTTGGATTGAGTAAATTGGGATCAATTCCTAACTTCTTGAACTCTGCCTCCTTGATCCATACTGCATCAACTTCAGGTTGTCCTTGCCTTTGGATCAGATGTTCCTTGTACTCTTTGGTTCTTGTTCGTTTATAGACCCTGGTATCCAAGATCTTATCAGCTTGTTTAACTGCAGTGGAGGGCAGTTTGAGTTCTTCAACATCTTGACTGACTTCTTGGAAGGTCTGATCCATGTTGATTGGTGGTCCTTTGTAGTGTACAAGATCTGCAACATTAAAAACAGGGGACAATCCACTATCATCTGGTAATTGCACTTTGACTGCATTGCTGCCATACTTTTCCAAGACTGGACAGGGACCTATCCTCTTCATTTGCAGCTTGTGAGGGACTCCTTTCTGCAATCTAGCCTTGTTCAAATGGACCATCACTAAATCTCCCACATTAAATTGGACTTCTCTCCTATGCTCATCCACCTTAACCTTATGCTTCATGGTATTTTCTGCCAAGGTTTTCCTGACTGTCTCATGAATCTCCTGCATTGCACAAGCAAAATCATCTGCATAGCCACTTCCCTTGACTCCATCCTTCAACTCTCTCAGCTCATAAACACCTCTAGGGTGCAGTCCATAAACAATTTCAAAGGGACTCTTCCCTGTTGACCTATTCACTGTATCATTATATGCATATTTAGCCTGCCCAATAATCTGATCCCATTGTTGACCATACTCCTTGGTCAAGCATCTCAAAAGGTTTCCAAGTGTCCTATTAACCACTTCGGTCTGACCATCAGTTTGGGGATGGTATGCAGATCCAAAGGATAGATTGGTGCCCATTCTTTTCCAAAGAGTCTTCCAAAAATGACTCATAAACTTGGTGTCTCTATCTGATACAATGCTGATTGGTAAGCCATGAATTCTGACTATCTCTTTGAAGAAAAGTGAGGCTATTTGATTGGCATCATTGGTTGTTTTGCAAGGTATAAAGTGAGCCATTTTGCTGAATCTATCAACAACAACATAAACACTGTCCATACCTTGCCTTGTCTTGGGTAAACCAACTACAAAGTTCATGCTTAAGCATTCCCATGGCCTAGAAGGGATTGGCAGTGGCTGATATAAGCCTGCATTTGAGGAAGTGCCCTTGGCCTTTTGACACACTACACAACTCTCTACATATTTTCTGACATCTAGGTTCATCTTAGGCCAAAAATAGAACCTTTGCACTAGCTCTTGAGTTTTGGTGATCCCAAAATGACCACTCAATGCACCATTATGCTTCTCTTGTATTAAATTTTCCCTAATAGAACCTCTAGGAACACAAAGCTGATTGTCCTTAAACAATAAATCACTTTCCAAGGTATATTAAACATACTTGCTATGGAAATGGTTCTTAAACTCAAGGCATACCTTATAAATTTCTGCAAAGTCTTCATCATCTGCATATAGATCTTTGAAGTGATATATTCCCATGCTCTTCAACTGAATTTCTTGAATGGTAAGAACTCTCCTGCTCAATGCATCAACAACTTTGTTGAGGGCTCCTTTCTTGTGCTTGATGTTGAAGGTGTAATCTTGCAAGTACTCCACCCATTTCATGTGCCTGTGACTCAACTTCTCTTGTGAATTCAGGAAGCTGAGTGCTTGATTGTCCGAATACACAATGAATTCCTTGGGAAGCAAGTAGTGCCTCCACTTCCTTAGTGCTTGGACCAATGCATACATTTCAAGGTCATAAGAAGAGTACTTCTTCTTGGCTTCACTCAGCTTCTCTAAATGAAAAGCCACTAGTCTACCCTCTTGGCTGAGAACAACTCCAATTGCTACATTACTTGCATCACATTCGATGGTGAATAGCTTCTCAAAGCTTGGCAGCACCAAAATAGGTTGGGTAGCTATCTTTTCCTTCAGCAACTCAAAACTTTTGTTAGCTTGCTCATTCCACACAAATTTGGTTTTCATTCCTCCTTTAATGGTATCCAACATAGGAGCACAAATAGCACTAAACTGTCTTATGAATTTTCTATAATACTGAGTAGGACCATGGAAGCTTCTTACCTCTGTTGCTGTCTTTGGAGTAGGCCAATTGAGAATGGCTTCTACCTTGGTACTTTCCATCTTCAAGTTGCCATGTGATAGCACAAAACCAAGGTACACCAGCTCTATTTTGATGAACTCACACTTTTCCATTGATCTCTCTCCTCCTCAAGCCTTCTTGAAAATCAACTCAATATGTTGGAGGTGCTCTTCTCTTGTACTGCTATAGATTAGTATATCATCAAGATACACTACTACAAACTTTCCAATGTAGTCTTTGAGGATTTCATTCATGAGTCTCATGAATGTGGAGGGGGCATTAGACAAGCCAAATCACATAACTAGCCACTCATAAAGACCCTCATTGGTTTTGAAGGCTGCTTTCCACTCATCTCCCTCATGTATCCTAATTTGGTGATAACCACTCTTTAAATCTATCTTGGTATAGTATCTAGCTTCACCTAGACAATCCATGAGGTCTTCAATACTAGGGATAGGGAACCTATACCTGATGGTTATCTTGTTGATTTCTAGAATCAAGACAAAGCCTCATTCTCCTCCTCTTGGGTGCTCAAGATAGTGGGTGCACCGTGACATGGACTAGTTTTCCTAATAAGACCTTGGTCAAGTAGTTCTTGAATCTGCCTGGCTATTTCCTCATTTTGCTGAGGTGTCATCTTGTAGGCTGCTTTGTTTGGAAGGGTAGCTCCTAGTATCAAGTCTATCCTATGACTTATGGCTCTTTTAGGAGGTAAAGTTGCTGGTTGACTACTACTTACAATGCTTTCATAGGTCTACAACAAGTCTTGAATCTCCTTGGGTAACTCTTGCTTTTCAGCTACCTTCTCCTTGCTTGCTTCTCTTGGCTTGATCATTACTGCATAGCCAACTCCTTCTCCTTCTTCCAAGGCCTTTAAGAACTCTTTTTCACCAGTTATAAGCAGCTTAGAACCAGCTGTCTGCACCTCAGTATCTTCCAACAAAGATTGACTCTTGTAGGTTACTTTGTCCTTCTTGAAGGTGTAAGAATTCTTGGCTCCATCATGCACAGCTTGTCGGTCAAATTGCCAAGGCCTACCTAGGAGCAAGTGGCATGCATCCATAGGTAATACATCACACAATACCTTGTCTTTGTACTTTCCAATTGAAAACTCTACCCATGCTTGTTCATTTACCAAGACATGCTGACCCTTATTGAGCCATGTGACCTTGTAAGGATTTTTGTGAGGTATCCTTGTCAATTTCAGTTTGCTGAGTGCCTCCTCTGACACAATATTGTCAGTAGAACCTGAGTCTATGATCACCTTGCACTTTATCCTAAACAAGGACCTTCTTTGGCTTGGATCTTCTTTGACTGGTTCTTTGATTAAAGTCCTTCTCATCATGAGATTTTCACCTTCCTCTGAGTTCAATGGCACTTCATGTTGTTTATTTGCTGCAGCTGTATCATCTTGAATCGGATTGGTTCTCTTATCTCCTACATGAGAAGTGTTACTTTTCTCAGGACATCTATAGGCTGGGTGTCCCAATTGGTTGCAATGATAGCATTTCATGTTGGTGAAATAGCTGCCTCTCCCTTGTCCACCACTTCTTCCTCTGGGGCTGAAACCTCTTCCTCTACCACCTCTACTAGAACTTCCTTCTCGCTGTTCAGAAAATCTGACTTCTCCTTGGGCTCTTGATTCTGAGCTTCTTCCACTATAACTTCCTCTTTGTCCTCTGTTGTCTTTCCCTTTACCTCTACCTTTGGGATTTTGTTCTTGTTTCTTTTTTCCTTTCTCTTCTATTTTCAAAGCCATTTGATAGCATTGGCGGACTATTTTGAAGTTTACTAAACTCATATCTTCTTGAATAGACCATTTGAGTCCATTTAGATACCTTGCTAACTTTATGCTTTCATCTTCAACCACCTTTGATCTAAGGCACAATTTTTGAAACTCCTCTGTATATGTTTGGACATCCATGTCCTTTTGCCTCAGATTGTGTCTTCTCCTGTGCAATTGGACTTCATAATCATCAAGGAGATAAGTTTGCCTTATCTTAGTCACCATTCCTCTCCATGAAACTATGGGACCTTTGCCTTCTTTCTCTCTTTCTGATTGTACAAACTTCCACCATGTGAGAGCTGCTCCTCTCAACCTTGACTTGGCCACCTTTACCTTTTGGGCCTCTGTTATGCCATCACACTCAAAGTGATTTTCAATGCTCTCAATCCAGTCCACAACTGAATCAGGGTCCATTTTTCCACTGAAAAGTGGTACCCCATCCAATGCTTTACCACTCAAGGCCTGCAATTCCTTCAAGAATGGTTCCTTTGCAAGAACAGGATCAGGCTTTGGAGCTTCCTCCTCCAATTCCACTTCTTTTTCCTTGGCTTCCTGTTCTTCCTTCTTCTTAATCTTGTCCTTCACATTATCTGCTATTTCTTGGACTTCATCTAGAAGTCTCTCCATCTGAGATATCCTTTCTCTGAGCAACTGGTTATCTTCCTCTTGCTCTTCTACCTTCTTTGCTAGTTCTGCATTTGTCACCATGGTTCCTTCCTCTGGTGTATTCTCTCCTACTGACTCAGTGGATTGGCTCATTAATCACAAGCCTTGAATCTAACTCTTGCTCTGATACCAATATGATGTATTCAAAACCTCCAAGGTGTGCTTGCACAAATCAACTTGAAGACCTTTTCTTCTATCTTCACTCAAGAACCTTTGTTGTGCAGTTTTTGCACACATGCCCCACTTGGGGTGGGGACCCTCTTTTTTCTGGTGTCTTTGACCTTTGATTTTATTGGATTTATCATTTTAGGGTCTTGACATGTTGGTCTTGCTTGCTTGGACCCTTCCTTGAGGTTGGAATTGATTGGAGTTGCATTTTGGGCCAAGTCCGGATTTTCGCCTGGATCCAGGATTTTCCGTCTCTATCGGATTTTCCCGGGCTCTGGTTCCTTGTTTGTTTCTGGCAGGATTCTTCGATTCGGTTTCGGGCCTCGACGTGATTTTTCATTCCGCCGGATTTTTCCTGGATCAGCCAAAACTCCGGACCTTCCCGATTTCCTGGGTCAGATTTCTCGAACTCGCTTCCTACTGATTTTGATTTTCTCAAATTTCGCTAGCCCTGCTCCTGGACTTGTCGAAATGTCTTTATCAATGACATCGTATCGAGGTACCTTGCTCATACGGTATACACGAATTTAGGGCATTTTCTGATTCATTCTAACTCCATTGCTTCCTTGCTGACTGCTCTGGCGATTGAGATTTTCATTTGAGCTTTGAGGGATTGATCCTGCTTTGTTTGCGTGAGGATTTCTTGAGTGCTAGTGCCGGTATTTTTACCTCCTGAGCGTGTTTGTTGCGTGGTCAACTTTTTAAGCTCGAATTTTTTCTGCCTTGATCCATGGTATGTATCCATTGCCCTTCCGTTTGCTTACGAGATGATTTGGGGTTTTCTTGCACTGGGTATTGTTAAATTTAGGTCGGCCCTTGATTTGATTTTGATTTTGTATTTATAGAGTCACGGTCTGTCCCATTTTTATTATGGAACCCCATTATCCATGCCTTGTGAGCTCCATTTGTCCGTTGGATTGCACATTTATCCTTTAGGTGGATATTAAAACATCATGCAAAAATTAGGGTTTCCCTTGGTAAGCCCGCCCGTAACGATGATTTTATTTTATGCTTGAGTGACTTTTGTCCCGTGTCATGTTGGCTTCTTGTCTTGTGAACATTAGAGGGCTTTTAGGTAAATTCTGAACCGATATTTTGAGCCCTAAAGCTTGCTCTGGTTTTAATGGCGGAGAGTTGGTCATTAGATTTAGGGCACCATTATTTTAACACGGGGATCCATCCTTTGAGGGCTTTTGAGAGTTGGGAACCTCTGTAATTTTCGAGATTGCCACTTCATTAAGCGCTCTGGACTTCATTCGAGATCTGCAGGGATGATCCTCGCGGATCATCTGCAGCTCTGCCTGTACCACTGCCTTTTTCGGGTTTCGGGTCAGTCGCACTCTGCCTCCCGGATTTTCCTGGTTTGGGCTTATTCCGCGGGTTGGGGTTATTCCTGGTACATTTAAGCTGTCCACGAAAATCCGTCCCATCCGGATTTTTCCGGATTTCTTGTCTGGCTCCGTTCTTTTGATATTTCGATGATAGGATTAATGGAATGAGTGTCTAATGTTTATTTCTTGTTGCCAATAAATGCATTTGATAATTATCCTTTGATTTTCCATGTGCATTAATGATTTATTCGACTAATGATGCTTTGGTAGCAGGAATCTGTCTGGGTCGGATTTTTCTGAAATTCTGCCCCGACGGTATTTTCCCGGACTGTCTGATTTCTCCGGATCCCGATGGATTAGTAGTTAGCAATTGATTTTGATGGATTTATTTGATTTGTGCTAACCCTTTGAACTGGAATATGAGTAATGATTGGATTCTAATGACAATTTTTGGATGTGTAGGCTGAATCAAGTAAAGCTGTTGCTGGGAAGTCCAAAGCCGGTGCAGGGGCAACCTCAATCTTTGAGACAGAATGTTTGAGATTAGATATGAAGAGCCAGCTCCCAGAAAGCAATATGTCCTCTGTGTGGGCTGAGGTATCTGACACGAATGTTGGTGCCTGGCGCTATGAGGAATTCAAACAAAGAACAGCTGAGAAGGATCAGTCAGCTTTGAGACTGGGAATGACGAACTCCGGATTAGTGCATGTGGTCGGGTTTCCTCCGGCGGTTCAATGTTATGAGTTGATTTTGGAATGTGCCAGGTAGTACAATTTCGATACCCAGATGGTGATCAGCACTGAGGGACGAGTCTTGGCCAACTTCAGTCTGGCTTCCATTGCCTAGGCCTTCAGCATGCCGGATCTCCCCTCGGTCTGTGCTTTAAACATTGACACTGCCTGAACATACTATGAGAATGAGCCGGTTAAGGCTCAGCAGATCATCAACTCATGGCTGGAGAAGCCAAAATCTCACCATTCCAAATTGCCTAAACAATTGCACAGGGTGAAATTCAGGCCAGATATCTATGATGCCATCACACTGTTGAGCAGGGTGGCCGGATTGAGAACTGCCGGAGTATTGGAGAATTGGATGGTCCACGTGATCACCAAGATGAGTTAGGGGACAAATTATCACTGGGCAGGACTCATTAGTGCAGAGATTGACAAACAACTGAGGAATGTCCTGGAAGCGAAGAAGTTCAGTATGTCTTCTTACATCATGTATGTGCTGGCCATCTCCTACCCATACAAAGGACTAACTCCGATGGGAACTATTGGGCAGGATATCATCTATGAAGTCTATCCGGAGCTACATTTGGGACATAAAGATTACAGGAGGGCCAATGATGCATTCACTATGCACATTACCCAGACACTTCAAAATGCAGAACATATCAGATTATCCGATGGAGCTAGGGGTTAGATCAAGAACTACGGAGCGTGGTTTATCCAGTTCCCTACCTTCACATACCTCCAGATTGATGAATGCCCAGCTGCTCCTTACAGGTTACCCCGATATCCTACTGACCATATGGTGTTGCTAGAGGTTGTACGACAAATTTGTGAGTTTGATGCAGTGGTGAAGAGGGAAAAGCATAAGACTGGTTTTGGAGGAGACTTCCCCCTTGGGATTGGTGTGGGAGAAATGTGCCCATCTATCCAATCAGCTCACACTATAGGAGAGGAGTTGGTAGCCTATGGATTCTCTTTCCATTCAAAGAGAATGAACTTTGACATAACCGGAGAGGCACAGAAGAGGGCTACCCAAGAATTTAGGCATAAGGAGGACCTGGAAGACTACTGGGTCAATATCAAGGATGACCTTGATGCAAGGAAGAGGAGATATTCCCGGCTGCCAGTTGAGGCCATTAGACAATACAATGTTAAGCTGATTTCGGATCAGCTTGATGATGATGGAAAGTTGGTTCAGTACCATGTTTATGAGCCCATAAAGGACAGGTCAGTTGCAGACATTGATTGGAGTGAGCCTGAGGTGACAGAATTGGAGGACTTGATGACTCCTGTGTTGAGATTCACCTTTTCTTGGATTAAGCATAAAGTTTGGGTATTGGAGAATGCCAATGTGCCCTGTACCTTCGATTTGATGGGGAATCTCAACCCCATGTCCACTTCTGAAGAATCCAGGGAGGAGGAGAACCCCAAAGGGAAAACGGCTAAAACCTCGCCATTCAAGATTAAAGTTAGAGGTCCTAAGGGGGCTGAGCCTGCAACGAAGAGGAAACCAATTAGCAAGCGCAGGTGGAAGACTCTGACAATCAGCAAGTCCTCAGATGAGGAAGAAGCAGAGAAAGCTGAAGAGGAGGATGCCCCTCCGCTGCCTAAGAAAGCTAGAACTGCAAGGGTGGCAAAGAAGAAGGATCAGGCCACTTCAGAGGATGAACCTCCAATTGTAGATGTGGAAAGCTCTGGAGGGGAGAAGACTAAGGTATACACTAGAAAATCAAGAACTCCTTCTCCCAAGGATGTTGCACAGCTAAAGGACTCCCCGCCAGCATTACCAGTTGAGGAGCAAGATAAGCCTATTTCTCCTCTACAGAGCATACTAGAACCAGAGAATCTGGATGAGCAGGGAATTAGTGGGGAGGCCGAGCAGTTCAAAGGGGGAAGACTATACAGTGAAGCGGCCGAGCTTGAGGTAGAAATAGAGGAAAGACACACTTCTCCGCTAGTACAATACGAGGATTCTCTGGAGAGTGATAAGGGTCGCGGATCACCGAAACCGAAGGAAAGCATCCCTGCTAGGACTCCATCACCGGTGCTTCCAGAATTGGGACTTGAGGAGGCTAATCAAGGTGAGCGGACTCCGGAGAAAGAAGATGACAAAGCCACGGCTGAGGAGGAGGTCGAGGTGGCAGCCGCAGAAGGGGAGAAAGTGACAGAAGATCCGGCAGAAACTCATACAAAAGGAATCCAGACTGACCTTGTAGCCCCGGACTGGCTAGAGAGAGAACTTGCAAAGAAGAAACAGGTGATTGTTGAAGACACTCCTCTAGACTGGGATGAAATGTTATCTCAGATCGGCAAAGGGAAGAAGAAGAAGGTTGCAAGGGTTATTTCCCGGGTGGAAAGGGATGAGGTGCATAACCGGGTAGTTCACATCACCACCCCTGCTGCAGATAAAACAAGAGATGAGGTAACAGGCCAGGATTACAATGTTCAAACTATTAACCTTGGGCCAACCTCCCTGGAGCAGGATATTGAGGAATTTGAAGGGTCGAGTGCTATAATTGTTGACAGACTAAAGAAGGAGACCCAGTCAAAATGAGAGCTGAAAAGAGAAAATAAAAGATTGAGGAAATGTCTGGAGGAGGTAATGAAGCCTCTACAGTCTCTCCATCCTTCCTCTTCTCAGACTCCGGGTTTTCTGCCTAAGGAGACAATCTCCGGAATTGAAAAGATGAAGGCCTCCGCTCAGGCTGCCACAGACTGGTTAATGGATGTCCAGAAAATAGGGGATGAAGCTATCAAAGAGATCTTGTCTGTGGGCAAGGATGCAGTTCAGGAAAATGAGCTGTTAGAGAGCATCTTGTCTCAGGATAAGAATGACATAGACCTCCTGCTGTAGAAATCAAGGACTATTCTAGGATATGGTGAGGATCAGTTGGGAAAAGATGGAATCCTTCCTTCTGCTAGATTGGATGAACCATGGGAGTGGTTCGAGGCATTGTAGATCAGGCAGGGAGGCCTGAAAAAGATACAAAAATGAAGGAAATCAATTGATGCTGACCTCACCACAATTTATGATGGTTGCATTGCCTTCTTTGAGGTGATGGCAGGGAGGAAGAAAATAGCTCCCAAATATTTGAGCTTAGATCAACTGAAAGAATGGTGGCATGAGGTTTATGCCCCGGAATCTGATGGAACTGTCACCTCCCATTTGCTTGATGATGCAGCTACATACTTGGCAGTGATAGATAGGTACATGGCCAACAGGGAGGACTGGAAGAAAACTGTTGAGCGGTCCAATGAGGGAATTGATTCAATTAAATGCCGACTCAGGGTTTTGCCATTGCCACCTATTGCTGAGCTGGATGGGATATTCTCGAAGGTCCAAGGGTCACCAGCGCAGAGGAAAGACAAAGGGAGTAGCAGTTAATGCTCTTTTTGAGATTTGTGCTTCCCTATTATTATAGGGCATGCATTGGACCAGACTTCCTTGGGGACTGTGCCTTGGTCGACTTGGATGATGGCATTAAATGTGTGCCTTAGTTTGTTTCCTTGGCCGACCTGTTTTGGCGGTTTTGATTATTTTGTAAAATGTTTGGCTGGGCCGACATGTTTTGGGGGGGAAATTTGATAAATAGGCATTCTTGCCTCATTGTAAGAGTTAGACATTGGTTATAGACATAGCAAGACAGTAATAGAGCAAGAGCTATAGTTAGAGTATTTGAAGTTTCTTGAAGCAAACACTATATTCAGAACAGTTGAATTGTTGCAGCATTTTCTGGTGATTAATACAATTGAAGACATTGTGGTTATTCCTGGTGAAATCCTTTGTGTTATCTCATCTTGCATGGTTCCTTTGTTCTATCTTTTAAATTGCTTGAAGATTTAGGGTTCAGAATTCAAAAAATAAATTAGTTTTAGTTGGATAAATGATGTTTGTGATTTTATATTTGGAATGTTTGTAGCTATCTCTGGTCTATACTCCCAGTAACTATCTGATTGTAGTAGGCTAGTAAAGTCAACCTGGACCGTATATTCAAATGTGTTTAAGTTCGGTTGTAGATGCAAGTCTATGATTTGAAAATCTGTATTCCTCAGAAGATTGCACTGTTTTTGTAAGATTGCCTTGTGGGTCAAACAGGAATTGGTTATTCGAGATAGGTCCATTCTAGATATATGTCATTTGCATTGCTTGTCCTTGTAGTAGTTCAGATTTTATTACTTCCTTGCATCCCTATCTTTTGCGATTTATTTGTTATTCGGTTAGATCTAGGATTTTAAGATCATCATATTTTCATATTTGATAAATTGAAAAGGTACAGTTTGCTTGTAGTAAGGTCCCATTGTGATTACAAGCAATTTCACATTTTATCTGAGTTGTTTTATGCATTGTTATGACCTAACACCCGAGAGACCTTGGGGTGATTTTCAGTGATTCGTTATTGAAAATAACCTTTCAAGAGAGATAGGATATCATATTCTGTCTGAGTTGTTGCTGTGCAGAAAACACCATCAATAGATTGGCGCTAGAAGGAGGGCCTGAATGAGCACACTGGATCATTTCTTGAACGCTATCTCTCCAGAGAGATATAGGAGAAATACCAGGTCCACCACTAGAGAGGAAGATTTAGAAGAACTTCAATTTCCCAATAGTTCAAGGAGGACTAGAGAGAGGAGAATCATCATCACCCATCCCCTTACCAACATCATCCATATCTTCACATCCTGAGGTTGAGGCTATACCTATTCCTGAGGCCGTTCCTGTTCAACAGCCCCAGCCCGTGATTAACCAACCACTACCGCCACCTCCGCTATTACCAATGGCTTTTCTTGCCAATAATCCATCACCTTTGTTCTTTCAAGCCTACAATGTTATGCCCAAGAACCCTGAACACTTCTGTTCAAAATTCCATGCTAACGACCCAAACAGGACTACTGAAGAGCACCTGAGAATTTTCCAGACTTGCCTTAAGGACAGGGGGATAGTTCATGAGGATGTTGCTTATAGGTTGTTCCCTTATTCACTAGAAGAAGAAGCCTTTTATTGGTATAACCATCTCCCTGCCGGTTCAATTCTTAATTGGAATGACCTTGAGAAGGCCTTTTTATAGAAGTTCTGGATTCCCATCAGTGCCAATGAGTTATACCTGCAGTTCATCAAGGTTAAGAGAGAGGTTAACGAACCCATAGCCAGTTTCAATAATAAGTTTCACCGTGCATTCACCAGATTACAAGACCCATATGTTTTGGACGATGGTACTGCCCTGGGAGTGTATTATGAAGCTCTAGATAGCCTAACCACAACCTTTTTGAAATGGAGACCCAACCCTCTGGGCACCCTGACTGATGCTTATACAGAGGCTGTCAAGATCAGTACGGATCTGAGGCAACACTTGACTGGGCCATTGCCTTCTCTGGGACCAGCTGCACATCCTAACCAGATTCAGGCAGTAAATCAGGCCCTCACCAATCATACCCCAATTATGAACCCAGTTCCCCAATTACCTATAGTACCACACCCTGGTCATCCCATGAACCAAATCTCTCCTATGACAAACTTCCCCCAACAACAAGTAAACCAACCCATGTATCAGCCACAGCAGAATAGCTTCCCTGCTTATCTGCAGAATTCTGAGGTGTTGCACCAGTCTTTGGGATCCGCCAAAATGCCTATTCCCCCTCAGAGTAACCCGAACCAGATCCCTTACCAAGATCCTAATAGGGAGAGGATTGATGAAATGGCCGAACAAATCAAGAAGTTAAATCTGGAAGTGACTTACCTGAGAAATCAGAATAGTCAATTGCAAGCTGCTCAGAAGGGAATGCAATCTAATCAGAACAGGGAGTTCTCACAAGGACATAACTTCGACAGGGGACAGCGTAATGACAGAGGGTTCTACAATGATAGGGGATATAACCAGGATAGGGGTTACAACAATGACAGAGGTTTCAATAATAAAAGCAGGCAGAATTTTGACAGAGGCCAAGGAAGTGGGTCAGGATTTGATAAAAGGTCACCACAAGGATAGAACAGAACTTGGAATACAGGGCCCAATAATGGGGGAGTTCCTACCCCGTTGGATCAGCCGGCTAATCAGATTGTTAATCAGTCTGCAAACCAACCAGTCAGTCAAGATAAGCCTCCTACTGGAGTATATCTGGCAGAAGCGGCCTTATCAGGGTGGTGCAGACTCCATAAGACAAGCCAGCATTCAGAATTGGAATGTCCGGAATTCCAAACTGCTGCTTCTATCTTTCAGTATGAGGTAGAGAACAATGTGAATGCACAAGAGATTGTTCCCTCTAACTCCTATGATTCTCCTGTGTTGGTATTGAATCATGCTCCTTTTCCAGCCAGCCAAGAAAATGTACCAGAAGAACCCGATTCCCATGAAGATGAAACAGACCAGATTTGTAATGGAGATGAGGTTGCTCGGCTATTCAACGAAGAAATAAATGATAATGGCCCCCTCGATCAGGAGGAAGTTCATGTTGAATAAGTACAGATGTTTCAGAGACAAGGATTGAGGGATATGCCTCATAGACGCCCACAGCCTGGGGGACCATTCACCACCTCCATCCCTCCCAACAACTTCAATACCCCTCCGGATCCTAATGCTAGCAACAATCCGTCTTATCCACATGTCTCCAAGCAGTACCTTTCGAAAGACAGACAAGCTCAGGCTGAACCACAAAAGGAAAAGATTGTTCAAGCTGGCAAGGACAAGGTGGAGGAACCACCTAAGGAAGTTTCTATTGATATGAGTGAGGAGCAGATGGCTTCATACGTTGCAGAGGAATTCAAGAAACTAAAGGTAAACCTTTCTGCATTTGAGTTATTAAGATTTCCTGCAATTAGGAAGGTTGTCTTAGGTACTTATGATGCAAATTCAAAGTTATTGGATAAGCCTTCTAGTGAATATGTCGGCCAGACTTCCAGTTTTCAGTCTATGAACACACAAAATCAGACCCAAAATCAGATCAACCCACCTCCTGGAGATAGGGGAAAAGAAAAGGATAGAACTCAAGTGGCCCAGGTAGATACCCAGCCCACTTTGTTTCAAGGTAAAACAGAAACCCCTCCATTTTTTATCTCAGTCTGAATCTTCGGTAAGAACCTTCACAATTGTCTGTTAGATTCTGGTGCTTCCACCAATGTTATGCCTCTTGGAGTTTGTAGGGCTCTGGGAATAACACCTGCTGATTCCCAGAAGAAGGTCACTCAGTTGGACAGAACCGAAGTGAGTGTGGTAGGAGAACTTAACATGATCCAGATGCAGATAGCCTCTGATCCAAGGATCCAACAGGTCATCAACATTCAGGTGGCCGATATTCCTGATGCATACGATTTAATTTTAGGGAGGGATTTTACGAGGGCCCTGAATGGGTATGTGTCCACTGATCACTCTCACATGTGGCTTCCATGGAAGGGGGTACCTAATCAGATCAGAATCGAGAGGGAGCCTAGAATGAAGTATATGATAACGGAATACCAAAAGACCTCAACAGAAATTCTGGTATCAGAGGTCGGAATGGGAAATTACCTGCTTTCAGTTCAATATGAAGAAACGTACTAAGAGGTACCGAAGGCAGCTACAATGCCGTGATGCCGAAGATAGGGTCCGGGCCTTTTTTCGCAGAAGTCCCGGCTTAATCCGGGCTTGAGGAAGAAGAAGAACTTGTGGATAGAAAGATCAGCTTACTGGATAATTTTCAAGATTTCATTAAGCAATGTGTGGAGAATCAAACTCACTTGGGAAGGAAGACGAGCTTTAAGGAGTTACTCTTTCCAAACTGGTGCAGAGTCCACAATGCTTCTCACTTTGAATTGGAATGTTGCTTGTGCCAGACAGCAGTGAAAGAAGTGCAAAAAAGCATGAGTCCGTGATTAGCAAATATGAGTTAACGGCGAAGTGAAAATCGAAAACCTCATTGTGGATCGGTGAAAGCCTCTAATAATCGATAAAAGTTCAAAGATACTAAAACCAACACAAATCGCTAATACCGACTCTTAAGTTGATGGGTCTAAGTCCGGGCAAGTATCGTAGCCAAAGCCCGTTTCGATCGACCAGCGGTAAGAGTTTCTTGTGACTCAGCAGTTCAAATTTCTATCGGTAATAAATAATGTAGCCGGAATATGAAGCATTAATTCATGGACCTTTATGGCACTCAAGAAAAAAAGGTCATATCCCTGCAAGTTTGGTGACTCGTAATTAGTGGTCAAACAAGTAAGAAAGCAGTATGCGTGTCACGATAGGAGAATGATCAACTATAGACATAGAGTGTGGGACCTCATTGAGGGATTCGATGCTTTTAACATCCAATTGGTCCCAAGGAAAAAGAATCGAACTGCTAACTCCCTAGCTCAAGCGGCCAGTACTTTACAACCCCTGTCTTTGTCAGGATTGAAGAAGTTTACTGTTGAATTAACTCCTGTCCCGTCAGTCCCTGACAATGTGACTAATTTTCAGGTGTTTGAGGATGATAAACATATCCTTGACTTTATCACGAACACAGATGTCTTTGCTTCGCAGATCATTGACGAAACAGAACCCCAAGAAGCAGAATTGGACCTAGAAGGTGTGCTGAATTTGAAGTCCAATACTATTCCAAGGGGAATGGTACAGCTGGAGAGAATTTTTGATATGGACAAAATCAGAGACCAGGAACAGGAATCTAAGAAAGAGTCTATCAGTGGACAGTGTGACACTCATAATGTGGGTACTGAAAACAATATTAAAAACATTTTCATTGGTAAGGTCTGTACTCCTGAAGAAAGACAGGGAATAATCAGAGCCCTATACGACTTTCCCGACATAGTGGCCTGGGGTTATGAAGACTTGAAGACTTATGATACATCCATCATAACTCATACTATACCTCTCAGGTCAGGCGCTAAGCCTTTTAGACAGAGGCAGAGACCTATTAATGGAATCGCTGGGGAGCCGCATGTATGGAAGTTCGAACTCACCGTCCGCTTAGAATCATATTTCCCTACGCATTCTACTCTTAAGTGGCTAACTGGGTTCCAAAGAAGAAAGAAGAACGGTGAAATTAGCCTCGCGGTTGACTTTAAATCAATAGGTCATCGAGAAAGATAATTATCCAGCCCCTTTGGTTTCGAGGTTACAAGTGGGTTAATGGATTTCATGATGTCCTTTCCTCGGATCTGATATTCAGTGGTATAACTGCGATGGTCCAAAAGATGGAAAAGGCTTACATAAGACTGCTTTTACAACTAAGTGGGGAACCTTCGCCTACAAGAGGATGCCATTTGGGCTTATCAATGCAGGAGCCACGTTTCAACGAGCTATGGACATCGCTTTCAAGGACATCATTGGAAAGTGCATTATCATTTATATGGATGATCTGATTGTTTTCTCCAAAAACAGAGGGGATCATATCTCAGATCTGCGTAAGGTGTTCCAGAAGTGCAGAGAATTTGGCATCTCCTTGAATCCCAAGAAGTGTATTTTTGGGGTCATAGAAGGTAAGCTATTAGGGCATGTGATATCAGAGAAAGGCATTGTTATAGATCCAGAAAGAGTAGAGGCCATCTTGAAAATTCAGCCACCTGCCAGCAAAAAGGAGATGAAATCTTTCTTTGGTAAGATTAATTTTGTCAGGAAATTCATCACTGGATTTGCTGAGATTGTCAAGCCATTAAATGCTATGTTAAAACAAGATGCCAAGGTCGAGTGGACCACAGACGCGAAGGAGTCCTTTGCAGAGATTAAAAGAGCCATTGCTGATGCTCCAGTGTTGGTGAGTCCAGATTATAGTAAACCATTCTATATCTATTCCTTTGCTTCAGACCACTCATGTGCTAGAATGCTGACACAAAAGTCTGATGAGGGGAATGAACATCCCATTGCTTTCATGAGTGCACCATTAAAGGACGCTGAGCTGAAGTACCCGAGTGTGGAGAAGCAAGCATATGCCCTTGTGCGAGCAGTGAAGAAATTCAGGCACTATATCCTCATAAATAAGGTGTTTGCGATTGTTCCTGATTCTGCAGTTAAGTTATTGCTAATGCAGAATGAATTAGGGGAGCGCAGAGCTAAATGGGTAACCATGCTTCAGGAGTACGACATTGAGATCCAGCCCATGAAGCTGGTAAGAGGACAGGGACTCACCCAGACCATGGCGGAGATAGGCCCTGAATTGTCTGTTCATAACTATGATGTTGAAGAAGTTTCCCCAGATGGCTGGTATGATGATATAGTCTATTATTTGCTGAATCAGCGAGCTCCTGGTCATTTAAATGTAGTACAGAGGCGAGCATTGAGGTTGAAAAGCGACGGTTTCATGCTGAAAGGGGGTGTCCTATACAAGAAGAATCACGAAGGTATTTACTTGAGGTGCCTTGGAAGACAGGAAGCTGAAAGGGTAATGAATGAGTTTCATGAGAAATATGGTACTGGTCATGGTTCTGCCATTGCTACTGCAAACCAGATTTTGAGGGCGGGGTACTACTGGCCTACCCTATTCAAGGATGTTCATCATCATGTCCGGACCTGTCACACTTGCCAGACTGCAGCAACGAGAGAAAGGTGTGCAGCACTTCCGCTCCAGTTTGTGATTGAGGTAAAACCTTTTGCTCAATGGGGTATGGATTTCATAGGCCCCATCAATCCACCATCTTCTGCTGGACACAGGTATATCCTTACTATCACTGATTACTTTACAAGATGGACTGAAGCGTTTGCTTGTAGGCAGTGTACATCAGAGGTAGTGATTGATTTTCTTGAATTTTCCATTCTCAATCAGTTTGGATGTCATGTTGTTGTTGTGTGTGATAACGGTCCTGCCTTTGCATCTTTGAAATTCTCAAACTAGGCTTTTGATCATGGCATTGTTGTCAAATTTGCATCTAATTATTATCCCCAGGGGAATGGTCTAGCTGAATCCTCTAACAAGAACTTGTTGACTGACATCTGAAAACTATTAGAGAGGAACCCAAAAGATTGGCACACCCAGCTTCGGTTTGCTCTTTGGGCAGATCGTACTCGGGTTAAGTCCTCCATTGGTACCTCTCCCTATCATTTAGTGTACGGTCTGGAACCAGTTTTCCCTATTCAACTCAAAATCCCAACTCTACAGTTTATCAACCAGTTTTACGACAAAGGGGATAGAAGGGAAGCCAGGTTAGCTGAATTGTTGCACCTTGAAGAAAAACGGGACAATGCCCTAGAAAAATTTTCCAAACATCAGGGGGTAGTTAAGCGATGGTTTGACAGGAGAGCTAAAGTTAAGGCTTTCAGGATTTCTGACCTTGTCCTGTATTGGGATAAGCCACATGATCAGAAAGGGAGCCATGAAAAATTTGATAAATTGTGGCTTGGTCCTTACCAGATTGCTGAAATTCTGGGAGATAATGCCTTCCATTTGAGGACTCTCACGGGAGAGGACATACCACTGCCTGTCAATGGGCAGTATCTCAAACATTATTTCCAGTCTTGAGCTGTTCTCAGCTCTTTGCCCTGTAAATAGTTAGTTAGGTTGCTTTGTTTGTTTGTTTTGCTTGCTTTGGTTAGGGGTAGGTTTCCCTTCTTGCTTTGCTGGTGTTTGGTTAGAGTAGGTTTGCTTGGGTTTGTTTGTTTTGTTTGGCGTTTCTCTTGCTTTTGGTCCTATCTCCTTTTGGGATTGTGGGTGCATCTGTATGGTAATGGTGGCAAAGCAGGTCTAATGTTCCTGATATTTCCCTTACAAACTTTGATCATTTTTCCAGCATGCCATGGTATGAATTCTTTTGCCTCTGTCATTTGTCCTTACGGTAAGGCAAAGGGTTTTTAGTCAGTTTGAGCAGGAATATGTTGGGGTCCTATACCTTTAATCCTTAATATATCTGAAGTTGTAAAAGTCCTTATGAGGTCTGGACAGGTGAAAAATCTTTTTTCTGCTCTAGTGCCACTGTGGTTCTCAGCCCTGAGTGTGAACTTCGCTGTTCACAGGTTGAATAAAATAAGTGAAAAGAAAGAAACATTAGCAAAAAAGGAAAAAAGAGAAAAAAATATATATTTAAAAAATCCTGAGGTTTGAATTCAACTCATCAAAATATCCCAATATCTCACGGGCTATAGACGTACCGGGTCGGGCAATAGAGCTTGGCGTTCGAGGATCACAACAATAACTCTGGCTATGGATGCACCGACCGACAAGCAGAGGCCCCATCCCTGTTACTTTAGAGGTAAGTGAATCTTTAGTGTGAAGTCTATTCATACCGAACCGGTTCTCTTTGCAACTCCAGGATAGGTAATGTAGCATGCAAGTGCACACACTTAGACCCCGGTATAGGAATGTAGGATTATGGGGAATTTCTATGCTTTTAACTTAGGTGGTGCTTGTGTATCCGAGTTTAAAAGTTCCATGAGTTCCCCGGGTTCCTGACCTAGCTATTACTCCCGAAATACCTGCAGGAGCATTTCCCAAATGAGTCAGCCATTTGTTGTGCAAGACACACGCCCCACTTGGGGTGGGGACCCTCTTTTTTCTAGTGTCTTTGACCTTTGATTTTATTGGATTTATCATTTTGGGGTCTTGACATATTGGTCTTGCTTGCTTGGACCTTTCCTTGAGGTTGGAATTGATTGAAATTGCATTTCGGGCCAAGTCCAGATTTTCACCTGGATTCGGGATTTTCCACCTCTGGCGGATTCTTCCGGCCCTGGTTTCTTGTCCGTTTTTGGCAGGATTCTCTGATTCCGGGTTTCTGCCTGGCTTCGGGATTTTCCGGTCCTATCGGATTTTCCTGGAGTCTGTCAAAATCCCGATCTTCCTGACTTCCCCGGTTTCTGCATTTCCGCGAAATCTGTGTTTCCGCGCATTCTGGGATTTTCTGAAATTCTGCTTGGGGCTCGAGTTTCCGGACTTGTCAGAAATGTCTTATCGCGCATTAATGGTTGAGGTACCTTTGTTCAGACGGGTATAAGGTCGAATTTGGGGCATTTTCTGATTCATTCTAACTCCATTGCTCCCTTGTTGACTGCTCTGGCGATTGGGATTTTCATTTGAGCTTTGAGGGATTGATCCTACTTTGTTTGCGTGAGGATTTCTTGAGTGCTAGTGCTGGTATTTTTACCTCCTGAGCATTTTCGTTGCGTGGTTTACTTTTTAAGCTCGAATTTCGTCCGCCTTGATCCATGGTATGTATCCATTGCCCTTCCATTTGCTTACGAGATGATTTGGGGTTTTCTTGCACTAGGTATTGTTAAATTTGGGTCGGCCCCTGATTTGATTTTGATTTTGTATTTATAGAGTCGGGGTCCGTCCCGTTTTTATTATGGAACCCCATTATCCATGCCCTGTGAGCTCCATTTTTCTGTTGGATTGCACATTTATCCTTTAGGTGGCATTTTGGGTCGGATTGCTTGTTTGTTTCGGGCGCGAAATGTGTTATCATGCGAAATTAGGGTTTCCCTTGGTGTTCGGCCCAGAACGATGATTTTATTTTATGCTTGAGTGACTTTTGTTCCGTGTCATGTTGGCTTCCCGTCCTGTGAAGATTAGAGGGCTTTTAGGTAAATCCTGAACCGATACTTTGAGCCCTAAAGCTTGCTCTGGTTTTAATGGCAGAGAGTTGGTCATTCGATTTAGGGCACTATTATTTTAACACGGGGATCCATCCTTTGAGGGCTTTTGAGAGTTGGAATCCTTTGCATACTTGAGATTGTTGATTATTGCTAGTTTCGGGATCATTCAAGATCGGGTAGGGACGATCCTGTGATCATTCGAGTTTTGGTTTGCATTCGTCATTTTTTCGGGTTTCCGGGGTCGTCGCGGAATTTCCTCTCTCCCATATTTTCTCGGTTTGGGCTTATTCTGTGGGTTGGGGTTATTCCCGGTACATTTAAGCTGTCCGCGAAAATCCGTCCCATCTGGATTTTTTCGGATTTCCTGTCTGGCTCCGTTCTTTTGACATTTTGATGATAGGATTGATGGAATGAGTGTCTAATGTTTGTTTCTTGTTGCCAATAAATGCATTTAATGATCATCCTTTGATTTTCCATGCGCATTAATGATTATTCGACTAATGATGATTTGGTAGCAGGAATCCGTCTGGGTCGGATTTCTCTGAAATTCTGCCCCGATGGTATTTTCCTGGATTGTCTGATTTCTCCGGATCTTGAAGAATTGGTAGTTAGCAACAGATTTTGAAGGATTTATATGATGTGTGCTAACCCTTTGGATTGATATGAGCTTAATAATTGGATTCTAATGACAATTCTTGAATGTACAGGCCGAATCAAGCAAGGCTACTGCTGGGAAGTCCAAAGGTGGTGCGGGGGCATCTTCAATTTCTGAGACAGAACGGTTGAGATTAGACATGAAGAGCCAGGTCCCTGAAAGTAAGATATCTTCTGTGTGGGCTGATGTATCTTATACCAATGTCGGTGCCTGGCGCTATGAGGAGTTCAAGCAAAGAATGGCTGCGAAGGACCAGTCAGCCTTGAGACAAGGAATGATGAACTCGGGATTGGTGCATGTGGCAGGGTTCCCTCCAACGGTTCAGTGCTACGAATTGATTCTCGAATGTGCCCGACAATATGCTTTTGATACACAGATGGTGGTCAGCACTGAGGGATGAGTCGTGGCCAACTTCAGTCTGGCCTCCATTTCCTGGGCCTTCAGCATGCCGGATCTCCCCTCGGTCTATGCTTTAAACATTCACACTGCCCGAACATACTATGAGAATGAGCCAGTTAAGGCTCAGCAGATCGTCAACTCATGGCTGGAGAAGCCAAAATCTCACCATTCCAAATTGCCTAAACAGTTGCACAGGGTGAAATTCAGGCCGGATATCTATGATGCCATCACACTGTTGAGCAGGGTGGCCGGATTGAGAACTGCTGGAGTATTGGAGAATTGGATGGTCCACGTGATCACCAAGATGAGTCAGGGGACAAATTATCACTGGGCAGGACTCATTAGTGCAGAGATAGACAAACAACTGAGAAATGTCCTGGATGCAAAAAAGTTCACCATGTCCTCCTACATCATGTATGTGCTGGCCATCTCCTATCCCTACAAAGGACTGACTTCGATGGGAACTCTTGGGCAGGATATCATCTATGAAGTCTATCCGGAGCTGCATTTGGGACATAAAGATTACAGGAGGGCCAATGATGCATTCACAATGCACATTACCCGGACACTTCAAAATGCAGAGCACATCAGATTATCCGATGGGGCTAAGGGGCTGATCAAGAATTACGGAGCATGGTTTATCCAGTTCCCTACCTTCACATACCTCCGGATTGATGGATGCCCAGCTGCTCCTTACAGGTTACCCCGGTATCCTACTGACCATATGGTGTTGCTAG
The DNA here is from genome assembly GCA_007258455.2 of Sequoia sempervirens. Classification (NCBI taxonomy): domain Eukaryota; kingdom Viridiplantae; phylum Streptophyta; class Pinopsida; order Cupressales; family Cupressaceae; genus Sequoia; species Sequoia sempervirens. The sequence continues at coordinate 3,348 of VDFB02196154.1, read as the reverse complement.
GGGTTGTACGACAAATTTGTGAGTTTGATGCAGTGGTGAAGAGGGAAAAGCATAAGACTGGTTTCGGAGGAGACTTCCCCCTTGGGATTGGTATAGGAGAAATGTGCCCGTCTATCCAATCGGCTCACACTGCAGGAGAGGAGTTGGAAGCCCATGGATTCTCTTTCCATTCAAAGAGAATAAATTTTGATATAACAGGAGAGGCGCAGAAAAGGGCTACCCGGGAATACAGACACAAGGAGGAATTGGAAGACTACTGGGTCAATATCAAAGATGACCTTGATGCAAGGAAGAGGAGATATTCCCGGCTGCCAGTTGAGGCCATTAGACAATACAATGTTAAGCTGATTCCGGATCAGCTTGATGATGATGGAAAGTTGGTTCAGGACCATGTTTACGAGCCCATAAAGGACAGGTCAGTTGCAGACATTGATTGGAGTGAGCCTGAGGTGACGGAGTTGGAGGACTTGATGACTCCTGTGTTGAGATTCACCTTTTCTTGGATTAAGCATAAAGTCTGGGTATTGGAGAATGCCAAGGTGCCCTATACCTTCGATTTGATGGGGAATCTCAACCCCATGTCCACTTCTGAAGAATCCGGGGAGGAGGAGGACCCCAAAGGGAAAACGGCTAAAACCTCGCCATTCAAGATTAAAGTCAGAGGTCCTAAGGGAACTGAACCTGCAACGAAGAGGAAACCAATTGGCAAGCGCAGGTGGAAGACTCTCACAATTAGCAAGTCCTCGGATGAGGAAGAAGCAGAGAAAGCTGAAGAGGAGGATGCCCCTCCGCCGCCTAAGAAAGCTAGAACTGCAAGGGTGGCAAAGAAGAAGGATCAGGCCACTTCAGAGGATGAACCTCCAATTGTTGATGTAGAGAGCTCCGGAGGGGAAAAGACTAAAGTATATACCCGTAAATCAAGACCCCCTTCTCCCAAGGATGTTGCACAGCCAAAAGACTCCCCACCAGCATTACCAGTTGAAGAGCAAGATAAGCCTGTTTCTCCTCCACAGAGCATACCAGAACTGGAGAATCCGGATGAACAGGAAATTAGCGGGGAAGCAGAACCGTTCAAAGAAGGAACATTGTTCAGTGGGGCTGCCGAGCTCGAGGTGGAAACGGAAGAAAGGCACACTTCTCCCCTGGTACAATACGAGGATTCTCCGGAGAGTGATAAGGGATGTGGATCACCGGAACCGGAGGAAAGCATCCCTGCTAGGACTCCATCACCGGTGCTTCCAGAATTGGGACTTGAGGAGGCTGATCAAGGTGAGCGGACTCCAGAGAAAGAAGGTGACAAAGTAACAACTGAGGAGGAGGTCGAGGTGACAGCCGCAGAAGGGGAGAAAGTGATAGAGGATCCGGGAGAAACTCATACAGAAGGAATCCGGACTGACCCTGTAGCCCCAGACTGGCTAGAGAGAGAACTTGCAAAGAAGAAACAGGTGATTGTTGAAGACACTCCTCTAGACTGGGATGAAATGTTATCTCAGATCGGCAAAGGGAAGAAGAAGAAGGTTGCAAGGGTAATTTCTCGGGTGGAAAGGGATGAGGTGCATAACCGGGTAGTTCACATTGCCACCCCTGTTGCAGATAAAATAAGAGATGAGGTAACAGGCCAGGATTACAATGTTCAAACTATTAACCTTGGGCCGGCCTCCCTGGAGCAGGATATTGAGGAATTTGAAGGGTCGAGTGCTATAATTGTTGACAGACTAAAGAAGGAGACCCAGTCAAAACAAGAGCTGAAAAGAGAAAATGAAAGATTGAGGAAATGTCTGGAGGAGGTAATGAAGCCTCTACAGTCTCTCCATCCTTCCTCCTCTACTACTCCAGGATTTCTGCCTAAGGAGACAATCTCCAGAATTGAAAAGATGAAGGCCTCCGCTCAGGCTGCCACAGACTGGTTGATGGGTGTCTAGACACAAGGGGATGAAGCTATCAAAGAGATCCTGTCTGTGGGCAGAGATGCAGTCCGGGGAAAGGAGCTGTTAGAGGGCATCTTGTCTCAGGATAGGAATGACATAGACCTCCTGCTACAAAAATCAAGGACTATTCTAGGATATGGCAAGGATCAGTTGGGCAAAGATGGAATCCTTCCTTCTGCTAGATTGGATGAACCATGGGAGTGGCTTGAGGCATTGCAGATCCGGCAGGGAGGCCTGAAAAAGATACAAAAACGAAGGAAATCAATTGATGCTGACCTCACTGCAATCTACGATGGTTGCATTGCCTTCTTTGAGGTGATGACAGGGAGGAAGAAAATAGCTCCCAAATATTTGAGCTTAGATCAACTGAAAGAATGGTGGCATGAGGTTTATGCCCCGAAATCTGATGGAACTGTCACCTCTCATTTGCTTGATGATGCAGCTACCTACTTGGCAGTGATAGACAGGTACATGGCCAGCGGGAGGGACTGGAAGAAAACTGTTGAGCGGTACAGTGAAGGAATTGATTCAATTAATTTCCATCAGTATTTCGCTAGTATTGCCAATCTATTGGGTCGTTTTAGATGATATTCTTGAAGGTCCAATGGCCACATTGCAGGAAAGAGCTTCAAAGGAGTAGTAGTTAATGCCCTTTCGAGATTCTGCGTGCTTCCCTATTATTATAGGGCATGCATTGACTGACCTACTCACGACTTGGATGATGGCATTAAATGTGTGCCTTAGTTTATTTTCCTGGGCCAACCTGTTTTTGGCGGTTTTATTTATTTTGTAAAATGTTTGGCTAGGCCAACATATTTTGGGGGGGAATTTGATATAAATAGGCATTCTTGCCTCATTGTAAGGGTTAGACATTGGATATAGACATAGCAAGACAGTAATAGAGATTAGCAAGAGCTATAGTTAGAGTATTTGAAGTTTCTTGAAGCAAACACTATATTCAGAATAGTTGAATTGTTGCAACATTTTCTGGTGATTAATACAATTGAAGGCATTGTGGTTATTCCTGGTGAAATCATTTGTGTTATCTCATCTTGCATGGTTCCTTTGTTCTATCTTTTAAATTTCTTGAAGATTTAGGGTCAATATTCAGAAATAGATTAGTTTTAGTTGGATAAATGATGTTTTTGATTTCATATTTGGAATGTTTGTAGCTATCTCTGGTCTATACTCCCAGTAACTATCTGATTGTAGTAGGATGGTAAAGTCAAGCTGGACCATATATTCAATGTGTTTAAGTTCGATTGTGGATGCAAGTCTATGATTTGAAAATCTGCATTCCTCAGAAGATTGCACCATTCTTGTAAGATTGCTTTGTGGGTCAAATAGGAATTGGTTATTTGAGATAGGTCCATTCCACATATATGTCATTTACATTGCTTGTCCTTGCAATAGTTTAGAT
>VDFB02196153.1:0-20743 GCA_007258455.2 Sequoia sempervirens | reverse complement strand
AATATGGTCTTCCAAGTTACAATGTGTGGCAATGTTATCTAGATGTACTAGGCATGTATGTTCTTAAAATGAAAGATGTTGCAAAGGAATCTCATGGATTTCAGAGTGTTTAAGGAATATTCTAGATCGTACTGCGAAATTCAATGATAATAGACTATTTTAGGTCGAACTTGAAATCTTTCCAATTGTTGCAAATCATTTTCCTTCTCTTGATGAATATTTCATCAAGATTACAACAATTTCATTACTAACTGCAATCATCAACCTCTTACCTTTGCAAAGGAATGTGGATATGATGAATTTTTTTTTGAATCTTACCAAGAATCTTGGGACCTCATGTATTTTATAGATAACTATGATCCTCAATGTCCCATTACAATTTATATGTTTAAATTTATTGACATTGAAGCTTATCGAACAAATTTGGTTGTCTACAACAAATTCCAAATGTTACTAAAATTGCACAAGGAAAATCTTAAATCCTTAAATAAATTTCCCAATTTGGTAGCTCCTGAGGTGGCTCATGATAGGGCCTTTGAAACCACAAATGAGCTACTAAAAGAAGTTGAGGAACAACTCAACATGTAGAAGTTGGAAATTATAAATAAAGAATACCAAAAATGGAGGGGATGATAAAAATTTCGAGGAAGAATATTATAAATCGAGGGATTTGAGTGCAATAGCAGCTAGCTACAACAAATATAAAGTGTGTAAACTAATTCTTAGCTATAATTTAAACAATATGGGTCCATCTCTTAGTTCTGAAATTTTAATAACATGGGTCCATCTACTTGTTTCCATTGTTAAAATTGTGGCTAAGAATTAATTTACACAATCTATATTTGATGTTACTAATTTCTATTGCACTCCAATCTCTTGAATCACAATATTCAAGTCCTCAAAAAAATTCTCCTCCCCTTTGTTTTTGTCTGCTTATTTTCCAACTTATATAGATTGTGTTTCTCAACTTATTTTAGTAGCTTGTTTATGGTTTGAAAGGCCCTATTGTGAGCTGCCTCAAGAGTCACCAAGTTGGGAAATTTATTTAAGAAATTAGGTTTCTACTTGTGTAGTTTTAGCAAAATTTGGAATTCATTGCAAACAATTACATCTATTAGATCAACTTCAATGTTGATAACTTTAAGCATATCAATTGTTTTGGCACATTGAGGATCAGAGTTACAAAAAAAGACATGATGTTTGAAGATTGTAAGTAAGATTCAATAGATTTTTTCATCATATTCACATTTGTTTGCAAAGTCAAGAGGTTGATGATTACATTCAACAATGAAAGTGTTGTAATCCTCGTGAAATTTTCATCCAAAGCCAGAAAATGCTTTACAAAAAATGGCAATCTTTCAAGATGATTTACAAATTTTCTATTATCATCAAATTCAAGATGAGGCATAATGAATTTAAAGAGCTTCTTCCAATTGAAAAAAATCTTTGCTTACTTCATAGATCTATAAGTCTATCCACAGGATTTCTAGATTTTCTCCAAGCATACACACTCTCTCCAATATTTCCTCGTATTCTTAAAATTCCCTTAGGGACTGCGATGCCACTTTGTCACTTCCAAGCAAAGATTTCAACACAAACTTGAAGCCAAACACAAGCTTTGAGATTAAAAAACCACATTTTCTAAATTAGATGAGTGAAAACTATAGAGAAGCAAGTAATGTATCTTCATTGTTGTAGCCATGTGAAGCACTAGCCCTTTCAGCATCCCAAACTTTTATTGCTCTTGCGGACACCACTTTCTAAATTGTACATTTGAAATAGCTTAAAGATACTTCTCGTCCAAAAATCCTCCACAAAAGGTCTTGCGCATCATGTCAACTTCATTTTTAACATAAAACCTTGGAAAATATAATACCTTGTGAGTATACTTTTCATGATGAGTAAAAAATTTGTAGAATGGCTAAGAAAGGGGTTCAAATATATTGATAAAATAAAAAGTTTAGATATATTGTAGGACTGTTTGTCACAATTCCTACAATTTCATCACATAGCCAGAATGAACAAAAATATTCTCAAGTGTCCATGCCATCCTTGATAACAAAATATTTTGCGAGAATCCAAATCCTACCTGGTTTACCCGCTATTGTCACACATGCATCAATTGTTATTAAAAAATTAAAAAAAAACAGGCCTAATAACATTGAGCATTTAAAGCACCTCAACAAACTCCATATCATCTTCGTCCGGCTGAATTAACTGCATACAATCTGAGACCATTGTAAAACTTGGTATGGACAAATACATTTTATTTTTTTGTTTGAATACTCTAAAAGAGAATTAATAATGGAATATAGAACATCTAATAGGAGAGAAAAGTGTATTTTTATTGTAAATCATGAGATACCCCACTTTGACTCGTAAGGCAAAGATGGTTATCTTCTTGACTCTACAAATGCTATCGCTACTTTAAAACATCACTCTTACTTGTTGAAAAATTTGGACCACGAATCATCCAAAAATTTGGAATCAAGGATAAGCAGAGTCAAACAAAAAACACTTAATATGTTAAAAAAGCCCAAAATATAACAACAGCAACAAATAAATAAAAAATAGGGCAAAACAGGCATAAAAATAATAAGCAACAGCTGCAAATATAACAGTCTAACTTGTATTCCAAACAATCCAACAACTTACAACTGCAGTGCTGTTTGTAATGAACAGCTTCATATTTATAGTGGAGCTTGGAAACTTCTAGTAATCTAGAGAATTCTAAAATCTGGATTGTTCTTTTTTACAACAGTTCTTAGAATGTTCTTTTCTAGAACAGCTCCAGGAATGTTCTAGCATATGGAAGTTTCTAGAAACATTCTACTATTTTCTAGACAATCTTAATCCCTAACATCCCCCCTTAAGATTGGATAGAATGTTACAAAAAAGATACAAAGGAGAGGGGAACATTATAACACTATCCCCCCTTAATGTTCACCTTTCGAATCCAAATTGCTTCCTTTCCTAAGTCTTTTGCTGCTCTATATTCTGCTCCACAAGAAGACAATGATGTAGTAATTTTCTTTTTGCTGCTCCATGTAATTGGTCTTGACCCAATATGAAAATCATAGGTTCCAACAGATTTTTGGTCATTTATATCACCACCATATTCTTCTTTCATAGGTTGCTCCCATTTTTTCTTCCCTCTATCTTGCTTATATGAAATTGGATCATCAATCTGTAATACTTTGGCCATAAAAGCACTACCATTCCTTCCTTGAAGTTTTGATCCTTGTTCATATATATCTTCAATGCTCCTTGTCTTTTGTCTAGCTGAAAAGTCTTCTTCTTCATTGTCACTACCTGCAGAAAATGGCTGGTCAAAAACATTAGTTGTTTCATTTTCAATGATATTTTCATCATTTGTAGAAGTGCACAACTCATCCTCATCAACATTTCTTTGGAAAAAATCTGAAAAGTTGGAAGCATTTGCTGTTGTAGAATGAGAAGTGGGTATAAGTTGTGATTCTTCATCAAACTTTACATCTCTACTAACAAAGACCTTGTTTGTTGTCAAATCATATAACCTGTAAGCCTTTGATTCTTCACTATAACCCATAAACAAACACTTATGACCTTTTGGTTCTAATTTTTTTCTCTTTTCATCAGGAATGTGTGCCCAAGCAACACATCCAAACACCTTAAAATACCCAACATGAGGCTTTTTTCCACTCCATGCTTCTTCAGGAGTAACATATTTGAGAGCATTAGTAGGAATTCTATTCAAAATATGTGCAGCACAAGAGACAGCCAAACCCCAAAATTTATTATCCAAACTTTTAAAATGTAACATACAACGAGCCATCTCTAAAAGGGTTCTATTCATTCGTTCAGCCACCCCATTTTGTTGAGGAGTATAAGGAACTATTCTTTGCACCTTAATACCATAATTTTCACAAAATGACTCAAATTCATAATTGCAATATTCACCCCCATTATCCGTCCTTAAGCATTTAATTCTTTTCCCACTTTGATTTTCAACTAGTGCCTTAAATTTCTGAAAAACTTCAAATACTTCATTTTTCTTTTCAAGAAAATAAACCCATACTCTCCTGCTATAATCATCAATAAAAGTGAGAAGGTACCTGGCACCTGAGAGTGAAGTATAACCTGGTTCACATAAGTCACTATGAATGAGTTGTAGTGGATGATTAGCTCTCCATGCTTTTCCTGAATCAAAAGGTTCTCGGTGATGTTTCCCTAACACACATCCTTCACAAACACCTTCAGAAGCTGAAACTTTTGTTAATCCTCTAACCATATCCATTCTAACCATATCTTGTAATTTCCTATAATTTATATGTCCAAGTCTAGCATGCCAAAGTTTTGACATATAATCTGTCTGAGCAATAAAAGCATGAGAGAGTGTGTATTTATCATCAACAAACCCCACAAATTTAAATAGACTCTCTTCATGATCAACTCTACCAATAGCAATTATATTGCTTGGATCTTTTTTATCTCTAACAATAACTTGATCAGCATTGACAACAAACTCATATCCAGCCTGAACAATTTTATATACTGAAATAAGATTTACCCCTAATCCTTTTACCAATAAAACATTTTTCAAAGTCCCTTTTGTCACATTAACAGTTCCCGTTCCTAAAACTGGAAGCTTCATTTTATTACCAATAGTTATTTCTTGATTAGAATTCATTTCTTCATTAAAATCAACAAATAAAGATCTATCTCCAGTCATGTGATAAGATGCTCCTGAATCTAGAATCCATTCTTTATTAAAATCTGAAGCAAAATAACTCCCTTTAACAGTGGATTTACCTTTTCCTTGTTTTTGAACGGACACAGCCAGAAAGCTATTTTTATCCATCTTTCCATCATTAAACCTTTCTTGCTTGGACTTATATTGCTGCCTTTCATTGTCCCTCTTCTTCAGACAAAATTTTTCCATGTGATTCTCACCCCCACAATACCTGCAAATAATGGGTTTTCTTCCAGCTTGCTTTTCTGCACCATCATTTCTAGAAAAATGGTTAGAACCTTCATTATTTTGAAATTTATTATTTCCTTTCCAATTCTTCTTTCCATCATTTCTAAAAAAATTACTTTTGGCTGTATATGCATGATTCTTCTTAATATGCCCTTCTTTAATAAGCTGAACTTCTTCATCTAAAATAGACTTGCAAAATTGATCAAAAGTTTGCTGGGGGGTATTGGGATTTAGTTGAAGAACCCTTTTTCTTGATTCCTTAAATACCTTATATGGCTGGGGAAGCTTACTTTCAACCATTGCAATCAACTGAAAATCTTTTTTTGCATATTCAGCACCTATTTTTTTTAGCTGGGCATTTAAAAAAGTAACTTCATTGAAGTAATCAGACATTTTTTCAAAATCAGATGGATCTAAATTCATCAATTTTTCTTCTATACTAAACATGCTAGCAATGTCTGCATCTTTATAATCCTTTTCTAAAGTCTCCCACAGCTCTATTGGATTATCAACATCAACAAATCTTCTATTTAGATTAGGGCTCAAAGCTTTACCAATAATACCTCTAGCTTGTTCCAACTTGCATTTCCACAACTCCTTTTCTCTATCAGTTTGAGGTTCTCCAATTTCCTTATTCACTATCCTCCATAGAGCCTTTTCTCTCAAAGCATTCTTGACTGCAATCTTCCAATCTGCAAAACCACTTCCATCAAAGATAGGCAAAACTTCATTTGAAGAGCCCATGTTAGAAAAAAAAATCAACTTTCAAACAGATCTAGCAATACTCCAGCAATATAACAGCCCTGCAACAAAATATCACTCCAATAATATATCAGCCCTGCAAACAAACCACTTCCAGCAATATATTTTCCTGTAGCATATCCCTCTAACAATATTTCTAGTTGAACCTCTAGATGAATCTCCAGCTGAATCTAGCCAAATCTAGCTCTGATACCATGTTAAAACAGGCCCAAAATATAACAACAGCAACAAATAAATAAAAACAGGGCAAAATAGGGCATAAAAATAATAAGCAACAGCTGCAAATATAACAGTCTAACTTGTATTCCAAACAATCCAACAACTTACAACTGCAGTGCTGTTTGTAATGAACAGCTTCATATTTATAGTGGAGCTTGGAAACTTCTAGTAATCTAGAGAATTCTAAAATCTGGATTGTTCTTTTTTACAACAGTTCTTAGAATGTTCTTTTCTAGAACAGCTCCAGGAATGTTCTAGCATATGGAAGTTTCTAGAAACATTCTACTATTTTCTAGACAATCTTAATCCCAATGTAATAGAACCATTGATCAAGTTAAGAAAATCTTTCCATTTTTTCATATATTTCAAGACAATCCAAATTGATTACAGCATGTAATCCAAACCCATAAAATCCAAACCGACTAGTGATTGCACCAATTTGCAATCAGGTGTCTTGGAAACAACTTGTCCAATTATCACAACAAGGGTCCCAACATATGAAGGCTCTAGTGCAGTGATCTTGGGTAGGTTGAGGAAAGAAGTGTAGACTAAGCAGGAGTTGAAGAAGGAGAATGAGAAATTAAAGAAGTACTTGTAGGCCTTGATAAATCCCTTGCAATCTATTAGCTCCTCATCTTTTGTTGTGAGTTTCCTATTACAAGAGACATAACTGAGCTCGATAGAATGAAGGCCACTACTCTTGCCACAACGAACTAGTTATAGGGGGTGCAAACTAAGGGAGATAATGCTATCAAAGACATCCTTTCAATTGGAGGAGATGTAATGAGGTCAATAAATTGGTTGAAAGATGTATTGGCTCAAGATAAAGAGGATGTAGATCTCCTATTGTAGAAAACCAAGACCATCATGGAATATACTGAGGATAAGTTGGTGAGTGATGGAATTCTCCCTTCCTCTAGAGCTGTAGAACCTTGGGAATGGTTTGAAGCTTTGCAAATAAGGAAAAATCTTTTGAAGAAGGTATATAAGAAAAGGAGGAAAATTGAAGATACCCTGACCTATATCTATGATAAATGTATTTCTTTCTTTGAGGTGATGACAGGGAGAAAGAAGTTTGCACCGAAGCATTTGAACTTAGAAAGTTTGAGAAAATGGTGATGAGATGTATATTCTCCAATCAACAAAGATCGAGTTACTGAACATCAATTGGATGATGCAACCACTTATAGTTATTGAGAAATATCAATCCAGTAATGTTGAGTGGGATAAGTCAGTGGAGCAGTCAAGAGAAAGTATTAAATCTATTGAGAAGAGAATCAAGGTTTTACCTCTGCCACCTATAGCCAACTTGGATAGGGCACTTTTGATGGTGCATGATAGGGTGGAGTGAAATAAAGACAAAGGGGAAAGCATTTAATGCAAGGCTACATTGGAATTTGTGCTTCCCTATTATTTTGCATGCATTGGTCCAAACTATATTGGGGATCCAAGGCTGACCTGGATGGAGTTCATGCATTTAATGTATAATTTATCTTATTTTGAATTCCTCTTGGCCGACCTATTTTATGGCCATTTATTATTATTGTAAATTCTAATTAGGCCAACATGCCTTGGGGGGCTTCTATTAATATGGCATTCTACTTGATTTGTAAGATATAGATAGATAGTTTTGATACTGGAGTGAATTAAGCAGTAGAGAAAGATTTAGAAGTTGGCTCGTTTTTGGGCAAGTGTTGTAACATAGAACACTAGAATTGTTGTTTTCATTTGGTGATTCAATGCAATTGAAGACATTGTGCTTTTGGTGAACTCTCTTGTGTTGATTTATCTTGCATGGTTCTTGATGTTCTATCTTTTGGGATTGCTTGAGAAGTATTAGATATATGCTAGATTTAGAATTATACATGATTCAATGGTGTTTATGGTTTTATGTTTGAAGTTTTTGCAGCAATCCCTGGTTCATACTTTTTGGAGCTAGCTGACTGTTAGTTGCTTTGGAAAGTTAGCCTGGACCTTATATTCATTGTGCTTAGTTCAATTGTTAATGCTTATTCCTCTCAATTTCAAAGGTTATTTGGATGAATGTTCATGATCGGAAAATATTTAATACCTTAGAAGATTGTACTATTTATGTAAGATTGCATATTCATCTAGGTCAACCAGGAATTAGTTTATAAGGGATTGGTCTATTTCAAGTATTTCATCATTTGCATTGTTAATATTAGAAATATTTTTAATCTTAGGATTCTCCCCTAAACCATTGTCTTTTGTTATTTCTTTTATCATTTTAGTTAGATGTAGGAATGAAGTATCATCATATTGCTAGACTTGATAAATTAAATATTCAGTATTTGCTTGTAGTAAGGTCCCTTTGTGATTACCAACATTTTCACATTACCATTGAGTTGTTTATGCATTTTCAAGACCTGAGATTAGAGACCTTGGGGTTATCTCTTGAGGCTTTTTGATAGAGATTTACATTTCAAGAGAGACAGGATACTTATATCTTGTCTAAGTTGTTGTTCTGTAGAAAACACCATCAACAGATTGGCACTAGAAGGAGGGCTTGAATAAGCTAAGCTGGATCAATTTATGTCTTCCATCTCTCTTGAAAGATTCAGAAGAGGAACTAGATCTACTCTAGGGGAAGAGGAATTTCAAGAATTGCTAGCTCCTACTAGGTCAAGGAGGATCAGAATAAGGGATGAGTCATCATCCATCCAGCCACTTTCATCATTCCCATCATCCTCATCTTCATCAAGTTCACCTTCATCTGATTCTGAGGACATTCCCATTCAGCAACCTCAGCCATCCATAAATCAGCTACTACCACCCCCACCTCCACCAATGGATTTCCTAGCTAATAACCCATCTCCATTGAATTTCACTAATTACAATGTCATGCCCAAGAACCTAGAACACTTTTGTTCTAAATTCCTTGTTAATGACCCCAATAGAACTGCTGAGGAACACATTAGAATCTTTCAGACTTGCCTTAAGGATAGAGGAATTAATCATGAGGATGTAGCATGTAGGCTCTTCCTTATTCCCTAGGAGAAGATGCATTCTACTAGTACAATCATTTTCCTATTGGGTCTATTCAAAATTGGACTAAACTAGAGACTTCATTTCTACAAAATTTTAGGATCCCTATCAATCCCAATGAACTTTATCTTCAATTCACCAATGTTAAGAGAGAAATACATAAGCCCATATCATCCTTTAACAATAGTTTTCATCATGTCTACATCTGATTACAGGCTCCTTATGCTTTTGAGAAGCCACTACTTTAGAAGTCTATTAGGAGGGTCTTGGTAGTCTCACAACTACCTTCATGAAGTGGAGAAATAACCCTCCCACCACTTTGCTTGATACATATGTAGAGGCTATGAAGGTTAGTACTACTTTAATACAACATTTGTATGGGCCTTTACCATCACTAGGACCCATTTCTCACCATAGGAAGGTCCCAGCTCTCAACTAGACTCTCACCAATCACACTCAAATCATGAATCTGGTGCCTTAGTTGTCTATGGTCCCACACCTAGGGCCTCCAGTGAGTTAAGTTCCACCTACAACCAGCTACCCCTAGCAAAATGTGAATTAGCCTCTTCATCCACAATCTCATGCTAGTTATCCAATGTATATGTAGAATTCTGAAGTCTTGAACTAGTCACTAAATACCAGTACTACAGTAGGATATCCTTTTAACAATGCCAATCAGCCCCCATATAGGAATTCTAACCAAGAGAGACTGGATAAGCTAATTGAATAGGTGAAGAAACTAAATATGGAGGTGACTTATTTGAGAAACCAGAACAATCAGCTTCAAGCTGCTCAAAGAGGTATGCAATCCAATTATAGTAGAGAAAATCAAGATATTCAACAAGGACAACATTTTGATAGAGGTCGGCATCTTGAGAGAGGATATAATGATAGAGGATAGAATTATGATAAGGGACAATTTTCAAGCCAAAATTTTGATAGGGGTCAGGCTGGTGGACAAGGGTTTGACAGGAGACAGCCACCCAAACAAAACAGAACTTGGAATACAAAGCCTAATAATGGAGGAGTCCCTACCCCATTGGATCAACTAGTCAATCAACCAGTCAATCAAGAGAAGCCTCCTAGTGGTGTGTATTTGGGTGAGGCTTCCTTATCAAGATGGTGTAGGCTCCATAAAACAATTCTACATTCTGAGTTAGACTACCCATAATTCCAGACATCAACTTCAATCTTCCAGTATGAAGTGGAGAACAATTCGAGTAGTCAGGAGATGGTGCCATCCACTCCTTATGATTCATCATTCTTGGTGCTCCATCATGCTCATTTTCCATAGAGTAGGGAGAAGGTACCTGAGGAGGAATCAGACTAGCTTAAAGAAGAAGCAAATCAGGTGTGCAATGGAGATGAAATTACACAACTATTCAATGAAAATCCAATGAATGACAATGGTCCCATGGATGAAGAAGAGGCTTATGTTGAAGAGGTGTAGACATTCTAGTGACCTATTAAAAAATATGATCTAAAGGAATTACCACAAAGACATCTATAGGCTGGAGGCCCCTTCACTACCCCCATTCCACCAAACAACTTTACTACGCCGTCAGATCCTAATGCCAACAATAACCCACCATATCCTCAGGTGTCTAGGCAATATTTATCTAAAGATCAAGGACCTATGGATATGTCAAAAGGTAAAAGTGTTAAAGCAAACAAGGAACGAGTGGTGGAATACCCAAGGGAGGCCTCTACTAACCTGAGTGAGGAACAACTATCCATATATGTTATGGAAGAACTCAAGAAGCTAAAGGTAAGTCTCTTTAAATTTGAGTTATTAAGAGTTCTGACCATTAGGAATGCAGTTCTAGGAGCTTAAAATGAAAATTCCATATCACAAGATAAATCAACTAATGTGAGTGTCAATAAAGCATCTAGTTCTCAACTAGTCAAAGGGCAATATCAGACTCAGTAAAAATCATTTGCCTCCTAGAGATAAAGGAAAAGAGAAAGATAAGACTCAAGTTGCTCAGGTGGATACTCCCTTAATTCTATTTCAAGGGAAAACAAACACTCCTCCATTCCTAATCTCTGTTCGTATATTTGGTAAGAAATTGCACAATTGTTTGTTGGATTCTGGTGCTTCCACCAATGTAATACCTTTTGGAGTCTATAGGGCCCTAGGTATTACTCCTGTTGATTCCCAAAAGAAGGTACTCAACTGGATAGAACTAAAGTTAATGTTGTAGGGGAATTGAACATGATTCATATGTAGGTTGCTTCTAACCCTAGAATTCAACAAGTTATTAATATACAGGTGGCAGATATACCTAATGCTTATGGCCTAATTCTAGGAAGGGACTTCACTAGGGCCTTGAATCAATATGTCTTAACTGATCACTCTCACATGTGGCTTCCCTAGAAGGGAGTGCCAAACCAGATCAGAATTAAAAAAGAGAACCCATAATGAAATACATGATCACAAAATATCATAATACCTCTAATGAAATACTGATATCAGAAGTGAGTATGGGAAATTACGTGCTTGCAACCCCTTTTGAGGAGTTAGATGTATAATAGGTCCTTATGTTGTATACAATTCCTATGGATTTCACAGAGGAATCTAGTGACCCTCAAGGTCTAATGGAACTAGTTGACGAAGATGTTCATGAGGATCACCAACTCAGCCTATTAGACAATTTCCAAGAATTCATTCAGAAGTGCATTGAGGATCATATTCAATTGGGTAGGGAAATGAATTTTGGAGATCTTCTCTTACCAAATTGGTGTAGATCCCATAATGCCTCCCATTCTAAACTGGATTGTTGCTTATGCCAGGCTGCAGTGGAACAAGTGCAGAAATGTATTAGCCCTATTCCAACAGTCAAAATCAGCATTCAAAATTCTCAAGAGGAGCCTAAAGGGAAGAAAGTGACGATTCCTAAGGAACCTTCCAACAGCAATAGTGCAAGAGATACAGTAAGGAAGTTTGTAGTTCTTGGTTGTTGGACTTTAAGATTTGATGGATATAAATTGAAACAAGGAGTTGGAGCAGGATTTGAGTTAATCAATCCAAAAGGTAAGACTTTCTTTGTTTCCCATAGACTTCAATTTCATTGTACTAATAATGTAGCAAAATGTGAGGCTTTGGTTCATGGGTTGCTAGTGGCACTAAAGAAAAAGGTCAAGATTTTCCAAGTCTTTGGGGATTCTAAGTTAGTGGTTAAGCAAGTTAGGGGACAACACTCCTATCATGATAGAAGAATGACCAATTATAGGCATAGAGTGTGGGATCTTATTGAAGGATTTGATGCTTTCAAAATTTAGTTGATACCATGCAATAAGAACCAAACAACAGATTCCATTGCTTAGACAGCTAGTACATTGCAACCTTTGTCCCTTTCTAGATTGAAAAATTTTATAGTGGAATTAACTCCAGTGCCTTCAGTACCTAACAATATCACCAACTTCCAAGTATTTGAAGATGATAAGCATATTTTGGATTTTTTTCACAAGTTCAGATGTTTTTGCTTCTTAGATTATTGATGAAATTGAACCTCAAGAAGTAGAGATGGATATTGAAGGAGCAATCAATTTGAAGACTAATACTATTCCTAGAGGAATGGTGCAGTTAGAGAGGATTTTTTATTTAGACAAGGTCAGGGACCAAGAACAAGATGCCAAGGAGTCCATCAGTGGACAATGTGAGACATACAATATGGGAACTCATGAGGATGCCAAGAATCTCTTCATCAATAAAGTATGTACTCCAGAAGAGAGGAAAGAAATAATTGGCGCATTACATACATATCAAGATGTGATAGCTTGGAGTTATGAGGATTTGAAAACTTATGACACATCAATTATAACTCACATTATCCCTCTGAAGCGAGGAATGAAACCTTTCAGTCAAAGGCAAAGCCCAATTAATTCCTTGTTGGAACCCATACTTCAAAAGGAAGTGTAGAAGCTGTTGTCTGTGAGAATCATATTCCTAGTTAGACATTCCACCTGGGTTGCAAATCTGGTTCCAGTGAGAAAGAAGAATGATGAAATTAGGTTGTGTGTAGATTTTAGAAACCTTAATAGGGCGTCAAGAAAGGACAATTATCTAGTACCTTCATTGGATGAAGTACTTCAAATTGTCAATGGTTCTCAAATGATGTCCCTTCTAGATGGCTACTCTGGGTACAACCAGGTTATGGTGCAATATGAAGATAAGCATAAGACTACTTTCACTATAAAATGGGGAACTTTTTCCTATAGGAGAATGCCCTTTGGGTTGATTAATGTTGGAGCGACATTTCAGAGGGCTATGGACATTGCCTTTAAAGACATAATTGGTAAATGAATAATCATTTATATGGATGATTTAATAGTCTTTTCCAAGAAGAGAGGAGACCACATAGCAGAATTATGCAAAGTGTTTCAAAAGTGCAAGGAATTTGGTATATCTCTCAATCCAAAGAAGTGCATCTTTGGAGTTACTGAGGGAAAGTTGTTGGGACATGTTATCTCAGAGAAAGGTATTGCTATTGACCTAGAATGAGTGGAAGCCATACTTAAGATTCAACCACCAGCTAGCAAGAAAGAAATGAAGTCATTTTTTTGGAAAAATCAATTTTGTAAGGAAGTTCATCACTGGATTCACTAAAATAGTCAAGCCATTGAATGCCATGTTAAAGCAAGAAGCTAAGGTTGAATAGAGTATAGAGGAAAAAGAAGTGTTTGCATAAATTAAAGGAGCTATTGCTGAGGCTCCAATATTGGTAAGTCCTGATTATGAGAAGCCATTTTACATATATTCATTTGCTTCTAACCATTCTTGTGCTAGCATGTTGACTCAAAAGTTTGATCAAGGGAATGAACAACCTATAGAATTCATGAGTGCACCACTGAAAGATGTAGAACTAAGTTATCCAAGTGTGGAGAAATAGGCTTATGCCTTGGTCAGAGTTGTGAAGAAGTTCAGGTATTATATTCTCAGAAACAAGGTCTTTGCAATAGTTCTTGATCTTGCAGTCAAACTGTTGTTGATGCAAAATGAGCTAGGAGAGCGCAAAGCAAAGTGGGTGACCATGTTGTAGGAATAGGATATTGAGATTCAACCCATGAAGTTGATAAGAGGACAGGGGCTTACATGAACAATGGCAAAAATGGACCCTGACCTTACAATCCAGCATTACAATCTTGAAGATGTTTCTCTAGGGGGCTGGTATGATGATATCATTTACTATCTTTTGAATCAAAGGTGTCCTGACCATCTTAATGTAGTATAGATAAGGGCCTTACATTTGAAGAGTGATAGTTTCATGCTGAAGAGAGTTGTCTTATACAAAAGGAATCATGAAGGTATATACCTGAGATGTTTGAGACGACATGAGGCTGAAAGGGTCATGGCTGAATTTCATGATAGGTATGGTATTGGCCATCGATCTGCACATTCTACTACAAATCATATTTTGAGGGTTGGTTATTATTGGCCCACATTGTACAAGGACACACAAAGTCATGTTAGAACTTTCCATGTGTGCCAGACTATAGCAACTAGGGAAAAATATGCAGCTCTTCCACTTCAACCGGTCTTTGAGGTAAAACCTTTCACATAGTGGGGGATGGACTTCATAGGTCCCATCAATCCACCTTCCTCTACAGGCCATAGGTATATTCTCACTGTTACTGATTATTTTACACAATGGACTGAAGCTCTTGCATGTAAATAGTGTACTTCTGAAGTGGTAATTAATTTCATGGAATCAGGTATCATTAATTGCTTTGGATGTCCTTTATCTTTAGTTTTTGATAATGGTCCTACATTTGCATCATTGAAATTTTCTAACTGGGATTTTGATCATGGGATCATAATAAAATTTTCTTCCAATTACTATCCACAAGGTAATGGTTTGGCTGAGTCTTCCAATAAAAACCTCTTAACAGTCATCCATAAGCTATTAAAGAAGAATCCCAAGGATTGGCACACTCAACTTAGATTTTCTCTGTGGGCAGGTTGTACAAGACAAAAGACTTCCTTAGGGACCTCTCCTTATCACCTTGTATATAGCTTGGAACCTGTATTTCCAACTCAATTGAGGATCCCCACTTGATAGTTCATTAATGAATATTATGATGAAGAAAATAGGCATGAGGCTCACCTGCAAGAGTTGTTACACCTTGAAGAAAAAAGATATGAAGCTTTAGAAAACTTTTCCAAACATCAAGGTGTAGTCAAAAGATGGTTTGATAGAAGAGCTAAGGTAAAGGCCTTTAGGATCTCTGACTTAGTTCTCTGTTGGGATAAAGCTCATGACTATAAAGGGGGTCATGGTAAATTTGGCAAACTTCGGCTTGGCACTTATCATATTTTAGAGATCCTAGGCAATAATTCTTTTCACTTGAAAACTCTCACTAGGGAAGATATCCCACTGCCTGTCAATGGGCAGTATTTGAAGCATTATTTCCAATCTTGAGCTATTTTCAGCTCTTTTCCTATAAATAGTTAGAGTAGGTTTCTTTTTTGCCTGGCTTTCTTTCCTTTGCTTTGGTTAGAATAGGTTTTTCTTTTTTTTTTCTTTTTGTTTTCTTTTGTTTTGGTTGGTTTTGGTTTGGTGTGTTTTCACTCTACTCTTGCTTTGGAGGTCTTCTTGTTTTCTTCTCGATGTGTTACACCTGCATGGAAAATATACTTGTATCTAGGACTATTCTAAGTATTTCATTGATGAACTTTAATCATGTGTCTTGAATGGATGGTCAGGTTATTTGTTATCGTCAAGCAGTCTGAATGTTTGATTTAAGGAGGATGGGTCACTGGTTTGATTTGAATTTGAAGTATTCTGAAATCTTATATCTTTCATACATCTTAAGAATCATGAGGTTGTAGTAGGGTCCTTGTGAGGTCTTGTTAAGTGAAAAATCCTATTTCTGCTTCAGCGCCACTGTCATTCTCAACCCTGAGTGTGAACTTCATTGTTCACAGGTTGAAATAAATTGGTGAAAAGAAAAGACATATCAAAAAGAATAAAAAGAAAAAATATTGAAAATCAAAAGAATGAATTGAACTCATCAGGGGTATCTGAATATCTCTATCGGGGCTATGGATGCCTGGCTGGAAATAGAGCTATGTTCGGGAGAGTCATAGTGATAACCTCATCGGGGCTATAGATGCCTAACTGGCAGTGAGGCTCTATCCAGGCTAATTTTAAAGTTAGAATCTTTACGTAGCTTGACCTGACTAAACTTCATTTCTGTAGTAGCTCAAGGAGGGAAATGAAATCATGTGCACACACTTGGATTTTCAGTTTAAGGAAGGTTCAGTCTACCTTTGGTTGTGATTCTTTAATCCTGCATTTTGATTTGTTTGTCTGATAGGGAGATTGAAACCAGATATTTTAGGTTCACAATTCTAGTTTGTCACTGAAATGCTCTGGAGCATTTTCCCAACGGAGTCATCATTTGTTGTCCAATTTTCGCACACACGCCCCGCTGAAAGTAGGGACCCTCTTTGCTTTCATTCCTAGCATTTTGGCCTTTTGATTTTGGGGATTTACCTTGGCCTTTGCATGAGCTTAAGTGTTTATCTTTCCTTCCTTGGTGATCCCTCTTTTGTATTCATTGAAAATCTTAAGTTTTGAGCTTATCTCAGGTTTTCATTGCTGTTGGGAAAATCCACTCCTTGTGGAATTCCCCAGATCCCCTCTAAGTCTAGTTCAGTTTGCTTTATGTCGTGGTTCAGAGATTTTTGGTCTTTGCAGAATTTTGTAGTGGCCAAACTTTTCTGAAATTTTTGTTGTCTCGTCAGGTTCCCCGATTCTTGTTTTTAGCTATCTTATCAGCTGCATTAATGCCTCTTGTATGATTTGTGAGGGATGTATTTAGTCAATATTTGGGTATTTTCTTGCCATTATACTTCATCATTTGCATTCAATTGAGTTGAGGAGCTTAATCTTGAGGTGTTTGACTCAATTTGGAACACTGGCTTTGCAAATTCTTGGATTTGGTGGTTATTTCCTAGGCATTATCATTGTTGTTCTTTGCTAACCACCAATAAACTATCATTTGTTATTCCTAAAATCGATTTCAACTTCATCACATGGTATGTACATCTTTCCTTACTTTTGATTAATGAATGTGAGCAGTCCTTTGGCATTCTAGATTTCCTTGAAGTTTGAATTCCTGTATGTTTGGGCATTTCATGGCTTGAGTTGCTTGATATAGATTGATTTATGGTTTCCCAAGTAAGTTTTGAGTTTGTTCTTTCACTCACATTAGAAGGTAGCTTGCTAGTGGGCATAAATAATCTTTTGTGAGAACCTAGTAGTTGAGTTGACTTGAACCCCGAGCTTGCCCTATGTTTTCAATGATGGATTTTTAGGTTTTTTTCCTAGGGCATCATCATTTCCTCTTGATTTTCTTTCAAGTGAGCCTATAATTCAAGGATGATCTATGGGGGACTCAAATCAAACTGATTGTTGGCCCAAGGTCCTCAAATTCATGATCATTAGATCAATTTGAGTGAAGTCATGAGAAAATGATGGTATTTGGCATTTCAAGGTGTTCGTGGAATTCCTCTTCTACTAGAATTCCCCGACATTTCATTTTCTCCTTCTTTTCCTGAAATTCACAGTTTTTTGGAGTTTCATCTTCCCCATGGATTTCCATTCTATCTAGATTTTTCTGAAAATCCGTTGTCCTGTCATTTTTCTGGAATTTGCAGACTATTACTGTTTTCACGGAATTCTCTGAAACTTTGTTGAAAATGAAAGATTATGAGATGGCATGACTTATTAACTAAATTTTATGATTAATTTGAGATATTTTAAGATGTCTCATGTTGTTTCTTTGGTATGATAATGGATCGAATAGTTATCTTGGGGGATTTCATGTTTACTTCGCCAAAATCTATCTGGCTGGGAATTTTCTGAAATTCCTCTCTAGCTTGGATTTCGCGAGATGACTTAAAACCCGAACTTTGATATGATTAATTTTTATGAGAATTAATGACACCTTGCTTTTCTGGGAATCATTTTCATGATGATTATGTTGTTTATGATTGATTTAACTTAGCTTTAATGTGATCTTTACTATGGTTTCTTTGTTAAGTGCAAGTTGAGTCAAGCAAGGCAATGGCAAGTGCAACTAAGAGTAAAGTGATGGATCCAAGTACAGAAGGGTCTTCTTTGTCTAAAGTAGAAAGGATCAAGATAGACATCAAGAGTAAGATCCTAGAGAGCAAGATTAGTTCCATCTGGTCACAAGTGATTGATACAAATGTTGGACTATGAATATTTCAAGGCTAGAATGGTAGCACAAAACCTTCCTTTGCTCGCTAGAAGGACATTGGAATCAGGATTGGCACATGTAGATGGATTCCCTTCTATAGTTCAATGTTATGAGTTGGTCCTTGAGTGTTCCAGGCACTATGAAAGAGGAACATAGAGGATAGTTGGTCCCCAAGGAAGGATTGTAGCAAATTTGAATCCTATGTCTATTGACCAAACCTTTGACATGCCTGACAGGTCTCATGTAGTGGCTTTTGATATGGATATGGCAAGAAAGTTCTATGAGGAAGATACCATCAAGGCACAACAGGTTATCTATTCTTGGTTGGAGAGGCCCTAGTCTCACTATTCCAAGCTTCCCAAATAGCTAATCAGAACAAAGTTCAAGAATGAATATTATGATGCCATCACTCTTCTTAGTAGGGTGGTAGGGTCTAAGAGTACTAGAATTTTTGAAAGCTAGATGTTTCATGTCATTGTGAGGATGGAGCAAAATACTAATTATCATTTCGCAGGTGTTATAAGTGCTATGACTCATGAACAAATGTGTAACATCTTATAGACCAAGACCCTCACAATGACTTCCTACTTAGTCTATGAACTTGCAAGATTTCATCCATACAAGGGACTAAGTACCAAAGGTATCTTTGGGTAGGATATAATCTATGAAGTTTATCCATAGTTGTACCTTGGTAATTCAAGCTACAAAAGGGTGAATGATGCATCATGCACATCACTAGATTACTCAAGGGTACAAAACATGTGAGTATTTTTATCAGGCCAAGGAGCTAATCAAAAGATATGGGGCTTGGTTCATACAATTTCCCACCTTCCTGTACATAAGGATAGATGGTTTTTAGAGAGCTCCATACAGACTCCCTAGGTATCCCATAGATCCCATTATACTTCTGGAGGTCACCAAGAAGATTTTTTATTTTGATGCCATTGTAAAGAAAGATAAGCATAAGACTGGATTTGGTGGATATTTCCCTCTAAGAATAGCCACTAGTGAGGCATGTCCTTCCATTAATTCAGCCAGTGCTTTTGAGGAATAAATGAGCACTCTTGGGTTATCCTTCCATTCCAAGAGGTCCAGGTTTGACAGAACTGGTGAAGCACAAAAGAAAGCCAGTACAGAATATAGCCACAAGGATAATTTGGAAGACTATTGCACTAACTGTAGTGATGAGTATGAGGTTAGAAAGAAGAATTTTTTCTAGCTACCAATAGATTCAGTCTGATTATATAATGTGAACGTCATTCTGGATCAGGTTGAGGATGGTGGAGATTTGATTCATGGCCATGCTTATGAGGCAGTAAAGGACAAACCAATTGGTGAAATAGATTGTCTAGAAGAAGAAAAAACAAAGCTAGGGAAGTTAATGACTCCAGTCATTAAGTATACAAAGTTGTGGTCAAAGCATAAGATATGGGAATTGGAGAATGAAGGTGTGAAATTCACCTACGATCTAATGGGAGACTTAGAGTCTCATTCTACTTCCAAGGAGTCAGCTGAGCATGATCCCAAGGGTAAGGGCAAGCTGAGCTCTCCTTTTAAAATCAAAATTAAGGATGTTCAAGTGGAGGAAGCTTAGGAAAAAAAAAAAAAAAAACCTATTGCCAATAAAAGGGGGCACACTTCAAAGGCTAAGAAGCCAAGAAAAGATGAGGCTGAAAAGAAAGATCCTAAGGTTAGTGATTTTCTACCTAAGAGTAGAAGAATCATAAGATTGTCACAAAAGGGAAAGGATAGCTCCAAGGAGGTAGAAGAGGTTAGTCCACCAGTGATAAATGTGGAGAGTTCAAGAGAAAGGATGAAAGTATGTACAAGAAAATCAAGAACTCCTTCTCCTAAGGATAGTGTTCCAAGGAAGGATCCTCCTCCAGTTACTCCTCATCTAGAACAACATGATGATATCCATTCTTCCCATGAATCTCAAAAGGAACCAGGTGAATCCAAGGAAGCTGAGAGTCACCCAGATATAGAAGGAGAAGAATTTCAAGATGGAAGAGCTCTTTAGTGCTAAGGCAGAAATGGATAGGGTGTTGTAGTCTCCCTTGGTTACATATGATGATTCACCTACCAAAAGTGAAGAGGATAGACCTCCTCTGAGAGAAGAAATGCTCGTTAGGATTCCATCACCAGTGCATGAAGAAAAAGAGCATGATAAAGAAAAGGAGGATAAAGCTGAGGAGATTCCTAAGAAGCTGAATTTAAATGAGGATGCACCAGCGGATCAACCAGATGAGGTTGGGAAGAGTGAAATATAGTCATAATCCAATGTTCCAGGTTGGTTAGATAAGGATTTAAAGAGCAAACAGATTATTATCGACAACGCCCCTCCCAATTGAGATGAGCTATTGGTGAACATAGGAAAGGGTAAAGCAAAGAAGAAGGCCAAGGTGATTTCCAAGATTGAAATATATGAAACAAATAATAGGGTGATCCACATTGCTACTTTGGCCCCTGATAAGAATAGGGATGATGTAACTGGGAATGATTATAATGTGCAAACCATCAACCTAGGGCCTATTTCCATGGAACAGGATATTGAAGAATATGAAG
>VDFB02196152.1:0-18536 GCA_007258455.2 Sequoia sempervirens | reverse complement strand
CTCGAAAATTCCATGATCATCTTCCTTCCGCCAAGCCCCAATAAATCTTGGCCATATTCAATTGCTAGTTGATAACTGAATTATTTTAATTAATGACTTTATTAAAATATAATGTTTATTAATTTGATTTAATAAAGTGATATTTTATAATTAATTAATTAAATAATAAAGAGTCTTTAATAAAGACAATTTAATATTCAAATAATTAATCAAATCTCCTATTTGGCCTTATTAAAAATCAGGGACATCACATAACAGCAGGTCTTTGGACTCACATGGCTTTGATATTTATGAGGGAATTTGGAAGAATAAACTCTTGGTGTCAACTGAAACTGAATTGCAAACTTTATCTAAACTTGATGGCATTAAGAGTCTAATGGAGAGTTACATTTTAAAAACAAAAAGAAATCAGTTTGAACAAGTTGTGTCCCTTACTAATTTACAAATGATTAAGAGCACAATGGAGGAGATTAAATCAGCTTAGTTGTACATGATCCATGAGAAAGACATGGCAATCAAGTTTGCAGAAGAGACTTGGGATGCATACCAGGAAAATGAGAAAGAGGTTGATAGGCTTTGCCTTGACCTTTTCCTAGCTCACTACTCACTCTACCAAACTAGAACTCAGACAACTATTGCAGCCATGAACAAGGGACAAATGGTAGAGGCAAGGGACATGGAGACCAAGCAACTAGTGGAAGATGTAATGTCCCCTTTCGGGTGCAATCACTAAAACCTGAATCTTGTGTTCAAAGTGTTTCTCAAAGAGACATTAGAGGTGTTATGGATCAATAAACTTCAGTGATGATATCTACTAAGATCATGAGGATATAAATATTTAATTCTACTTGTCTAAATGCCTCAAGTATTCAAATATATATTCATAAATCATAACATACATCTATGAACATTGACTAAGTTGTAATTGAGTAATGTACCTAATTTCACTATTCTTACCTTCTACCTCTTATTATATTAATCCGTCCTATAATGGAACTCACACCTGATAAAGGGCAGGCCTATAGACTTGTAGGAGCATGATACAGGCATTTCTTCATCCAACATTTTCTATCTTTCTTCTTGTTTTCTCCAATATATATATTTGTCTCTTACTCTCCATTCCCAAGTAAATATAGATTTTTCATATATATATATTAAGTATTGGTGGCCATCCCAACCGTTAACACGTCCTTCACTTACAAGTAGACATTCCTTTTTTTTATCCGTTTGTCTTCTTAGAATTTATTTAGATATCCTTAAATCGATGTCTCACAAGTATATAACCTTTACCCCGAGCTTCCTCTCACGTTTGCAGGTGAAGACCGACGGATGTTCATCCCTGTATGTTCACTTTACACTAGATAAGTTCAACTGCTTGGACTGGGTCGTCGTCTGCCAATAGCACCCGTGGTAGTGTTATTAGAGGATGAAGGAAATAACGTGTACAAGTCTCGAGCCATCCACTTTGCCCATGCTTCCTTAATATGACCACGTTACCTATGATAGACAATGACACTTGAAACTAGGCGAGTATTCGATGTTCAGTTTACTACCCAATGTGCATCGATCCTTTATACTTTGTATATCCCCTTGTTGTCATAGAGACTTCAAACACCCACATTATGGGGCATGGATGCTTATAGAGTCTAGTTCCTTGAATGATTACCGCCGCCCACCTATTTCGCTAGTTAAACAAATAAGTCTGAGATAGCACCTGATTGATTAGCTTGCAGTGCATCAGAGCCACTCCCGTCTTGCTTATTATTTACATTAGTTCTCTTATTATTCTTTATGATTTCTCACGGTAATAATATTGGATGCTCACGGTGACTTATTTTTGTAATATATGTTTCTCTCTTGTAGAATTGATATTTTCTTTGTATCCGCTGTCTTCCAGCTGGGATGCTCCTCTATTTGACAAGGGCAAGGGCTATTTCTTCTTGGAAGGACATGCCTTGCCTTTTACAAAATTAGATCACAAAAGTTAAAACTTCCTTCATTGACATTGCTCACTAAATAATGTTGGCTTATTTCATTCCCGATTAAATGACTTATTATTGTCCCTTTTAAGACTTTAGGACAGGCATAAATATCTATTATTAATTTCAACATATTTATATTGACATAGTAATAATAATATTTAGTTTTATGTTATGTATTAACATTTATACATATATTTGCTTATTAACTATATTTAAATTATTAATATAAGCATTTATATTTATATTGATTATTTAAAAATATATTTCCCTTTAATTATATTAAATATCCATATAATAATATGAATTAATAATAATATATATATTAATGATATATACAATAATCTCTATCATTCAAATTGTTATTTTACAAAAGCAACGTCATCGTCTTTTAACATGATATTTTAAATCTTTAATTTAAACAATGCCTTAATATGGAACATATTGAAGATATGGGTGAGCCCCAAAAAGATTTTTTGGAGCCAACTTGCTCGCCAATTTATGAAGAAGACTTCAGCAAGAATGAATTACTATATGATGATTGTAGCACACTACTTGTTGAAGTGGGCACATATCACAAGGAAGTTCAAGCCTTGTGGTTGGTTACCCTCCTAGGAGACCACCAAATATGAAATGTGCAAAGAAGGAGACAAATGAAGATTGCATAGGGAGTGTTATGACACTAGGAGATACAATATCTCTGTGGGATGTATTGATATATGGAGACTTTAACGTATCAAATTTTGAAAAGTTTCCAAACAACGTTCTAGAGCTTGCTGGGAATTTCAGAACAGCAGCAAGGAAAGGTGGTTTAAATCTTTTTACTTACAATTTTTTGAAGAAGGATTTAAACATGACATCTACATGTTTGACAATCCTTCCTTTGGATTGAGTGATGTTATATATTATACTAATCTTTCTTTGGGGATGGTTTTGATGACAACGATTGCTCCTCACATTTCAATTGTTGGTGCTTTCATGGATGGGCTACAAGGGATTACTAAAGAAGTCACAAATTTCCATGATGTGCATGTTGATTTGGATGGCACTTGGAGTTATGTTGTGCACCTTTATAGGCATGTTGGAGATCATTCTTGGTTGGGTACCCATGCTTGGGATCCTCAACAAGGATTGATGAAGTTAATTGGGAATGGAAGGGAGGACCTTTGGAGGTATAAGGATGAAAATTTCAGAATTAACAATGTTGTTCCTTTCTTTACCAGCCATTTGGTGATTCCACTTGCTTATCTACAAATGGATTGGAGAGAGATTTTAAGTAAGGATTGGAGTAATGAGCGAATGGGTACTCTTGGGAGTGTTACTTGGCAAAGAATGGATCAAAATTTCAGTGTTGAGCTTGTTTTTGGGTTGTAGGTCTGTCACTTCACTTTTTGGTTTGTTGTCACTCAATGGAGTTGGCACTTTCTTCTTTCTCAAAAAAGTAATATATTTCAGTTGGAGATTTCTTGGAGGTGTTTCCCAGCCACTTTTGAGTTATTTTGGTGCAACACAGTGTTTTTCACACATACTTTGAAATAACCCCCTTAGTTTTTTTTTCGAATTTTCACATACAAATTTGCACTCATTAAGGTTAGCCCAATAATCAAAACCAGCTGAAAGGGAACCCTTCACTTTTTGATCACCAAGATCCTGATGTGGGCGAGGTGAGAGCATACAGTGTGAGGGGATCGTTAGCTATAAACTGGAAATGAAATGAACAATGCTGTAGGCGATTAGCCAGCCATTCTGGAAAGTAAATGCTGAAAGTAAAGTAGGCGGACAACCAACCATGAAAGCTCGACCACTTGTTCAACGGGAATGATAACTACAACTAAATACCGAAAAGTAAACACTCGACCACTTATTCAACTAGAGTGAGAAATACAAAATATAGTATGCTAAAGCTTGAAAGTAAATAGCTGATCAATACTACTGAAATCAACGTTACAATAAGCTCTCTCATACAATGATTTTATGATGAAATATAACTATAATCAAACTCATATGATTTGCAATATTCCTTGCTACAATTATGAATGATATCTCTAAGGAAATAAAGCAAATGATTACAATGACTAGGTCTGATATAAGAACACAGATATCTGAAAATCAAACCAGCAAACTATGAATTCACAAGAATGTTCATAACTTCGTCAATATAGCTTTGTTCACTCCCAAACTGAAAGCCAATGATCATTAGAAACAAGGCGACCAAGATGCAAATGATAAACCACACCAATCAGCTCACAAAAGATAGACACGAGTCCCAAAGCTTGCCACAAGGTAGGGCAGCCTCTAGAGGAGGTCAACCTAGCTTAATAAATCAGCCTCTTCATTATAAAATCTGCAAACTTGCAATATGAGGCACCCAAGGCAAGGGAACATAAGGAGTCAATACCCAAAATGAAATAAAAATCACACAAAGAGCTGTAAAGAAAAATGTGCATCAGCCAAGCACAACCAGCAACATCAAAATCAGAAAATAACATCAAACTGAATCTTTGTGAGGCTCAATTTGCAACCTCTGGATGAAGAAGCAGTCTCAATCAGCTAGGTGTTATATTTCAAACATGAAACCGATAATTTGCTAGGAGGTATGCATTCCTTGAAGCCAAGGGTCTAAAATCATTTCAGTAACAGTTCGTCATCAATAGCAATGGATCCAAAAGAATGAGCAAAGCCTTGTATAAATAGCACTTTCGAGATGACCTTTCAAATTCCACCTTCTCCCTCCAAAAGGGATGCCCAAGCTTGCTTGAAATATTTTAATTTTGAAAAACACTTATTTCTCCATCTCCCTAGGCATCCAAAACTTAGGCACAAAACATTACATTTTAAAAATATTAAAATGTCTCCAAGGGGCGTCCAACATCAAGGCCCTCTTTTAAAAACAACATTAAGTCATTAATCTAAACCATGGGGCCCAAAATGACAATAGAATAAAAAATGACTTAAATAAATCAATTTACCAAAATAAGCCCAAAGTGCTAAAAGCCAAATTACTAAAACTGCTCTGCCCGAAATGGAAACTACACTGAACTGTTGAACAGTTGCCAACCGGAACACTGCCAAAAATAGCACTTACTAAAATAGCATACTACTAAAAATAGTAAGTGGTTCCAAACTCATTTTAACCACAATTTGAGGAACCGTCGAAACTTACTAAGAATAGTAAGTCCAAAAAAGTCCTCGGATGCAAACGCATGTCACATCATCCCGAAGCTCTTTGGAAACCTAGAAAGACCCACCCAGAAACCATTTTGCAAAGCAACTACATGCAACCCCTGAAATCACCAAAGAAACTTCCAAGCAACTGGAAACCCTAATTTCACCTCCTGCAAGCCTATAGGAATCCGGAATAGGCTGACAGGCAACAGAACTAATCACTACTAAGAAGGGAACATTACATACTTGTACTTGGGAAATTCATTAGTGTTGTTGTTCTTTGTGTAGAGCACTAAAATTAGATTCTACTCCACTGATTTCAATTTTAAACAACAAACGTTATCTCAAGGAGTTCATCTTATGAAGGTTTGTGATGTAAACTTTGATAGTTTACTCTCAATGTGGGTTCAAGACAACGAATTTCTGCATGCTTTGGTTCATCATTCAATGACCTTTGGAGTTGGAAGCGTAAGTGTTTTTGCTAGTCTTCATGGTTGTATTAGATTAGTAGAAAGGAGACATGTTAGATTCATATGGTATTATGTTGGTGAGTTTGTTGAACTCTTGCAAAGGATTGCTTTCCTTTTTGCAAGGAGATTGGAGGAAGCATCTGCAGTTATGACTTGGCATGACACCCTGAGGAGGTAGATTGAGTATGGTTTTGGGTTGAATAGATATTTCTTCCAGTTGCCCAGGATCATGTTAGGTACAGGGATTGTAGTTATGGACCTTTCTGGGATGCTGCAATGGGAGATGTTTCATGGTATAGGTTTCAACCCTTACAAGTATTTTAGTTTGGGAATTTATGATGTTACATTTTCAGGTTCCTAGAAAGGAAAGTGCAGATGGAACCCTGGGATCATATTAATTTTCAATCTAGCAGTTGTTGGGAATGCAGAATTCGATGTTAGCTTTCTGAGGTTTTCTCCTATGGTGCCTCAGTTTGGTTCTTTCGAAGAGCAATTCTTTGAGTTGACTAAGTTTATGCAGTATCTGATTGCTCTTCTCACAAAAGGTTTTCATGAGGTCTCTTGTATTGGTACCTTACAAGACAGTACCTTGAGAAGATGGTGCTACAAATCTCCTAGGTTTTCTTGGGACCTTGGGATCATTCTTAATTTCAATTTGGATCAATTAGATGATTGCAGGGTTGTATTGGCATTGCTTGAGGAAAAGCAATCTTTGGGAAGGGCGGACTATAATGTCCCCATTTTCAGGTTCTCTAGTAGTGTAGTTATCGCTGACTTTTTGGGTTTGTGTCAACATGTTCAAATGGGTAATTTGATGTTACCAATGATCTCAGATGGTTTTAAGGAGTCATATGACACTTTTAGATGTTATTTTCAGCTTCTGGGTTGGGCTCCAATATTCTTGGAGGGAGGGTCTACTTTTAGTAAGTCACCCAATTGAGTCCAATTATCATATTTTACCATTGGGATCACTCCTATGTAGTTAGATTTTAATTCCGATGATTTTCGGCCATTTCTGCTAATTGGGTGTAATATTGAGCTATATTTAATTATTTTCACTAAAGTTGTCTTTTTAATTAAATACATTTATCAAGCACCTCAGTGTTATAGCTCGTTGGAAAGAGGATGGAATGTTTTAAATGATGGGATGCTTAAAAGTGACTTTAAGTGCTGAAAATGTTTAAAAAGTAAATTAAATCACTTTTTGGAGTTAAAAGGCTTAATAAATTAATAAAGTGATTTTTAAAAGGGAGTTTCTAGAAAGCCCTAAAAGCTTATAAAAAGAAGTTTGGAACTCATTTTGGTCATTCATGTTTGGACTTGATATTTGGTTTTCTTCTTGCTAGAGGACTTGGACCTCTTCTTCTTGGTTTGTGAGGACGAAACTCCTTACAGGCAACATTCTCCATGTTGTTGGAAGACACAATCTAGAGGATTACTCGATGATTTCACACAAGGATCACAACTACACTTCACTGTTCATTTACATTTCCATATCGGAGAGACATTGCTGATTGTGGAGTGGCAAATTGGAGGTCTTAGAAGTTTATTTGTTGTTCATTCTTTCTCCATTGTTGGCTGCACCTGCCTAGGGAAATGTGAGGCTTGTTTATTGTTGGACACCTAAGCTTTATGACAGTTTATTACTGTGTTGAGGGCACCTAGGGTTAGGAAATTCCTTGCATATCATTCACAGCAGAAAACACTTAGATTTCTAGTTGTGGCGTCCACTTTTTGGAGCTTGTTAGAGCTGGTTGCAAGCACAACACTTTCTCAAAGTCTCCCAATTTTTTGGGGTATGTTGGATTTAGATATGTTATGATATTTTATGATCTGTCACCTTTGTAATTGAGAAAAAATCTATTTTCTAATCAGAATATAAATCTGGAATTTTTTGTTCATTGTAATTCTGAAAATTGTAAATTTTTGAGTTGTTATCATTGCTGTAAATCTATTTATTTCTTCTCATTGTTGTTAAGAATTATCATCTTCATATTACCTTCATTATCTCTCAAAGCATCAAACAAAAAACAAAAAAAAAGGCAGATTGAGGGTGTATGTTACATATGACAAAACACTCTAAAGGCAAAAGATTCTACATGGGATCAATGATTGACTAAGGCCAAAACCATCCTGTTGAACTAAACAATAGAATATGAATAAAGAAAGGAAACAATAGCAGATGTAGGTTACACCCATGACTGTAGTAGACTCCAATCTTAATGCTTAAGCCAATAACTAATGCAACATATAAAGTTTATCTAGTAAAAACTCAAGCAACTCAACATTAGGATACTTGCGCACAATATCAATATACAAATCCAAGAGACTTTGCTAAGATGAAAACAGGTGTCCTAGGAATAAAAATAAATACTAGATTTGGCTAAGCTCATAACTTTCAAGGGTGGCTATTTTTAGGCCTGCATTTAGGAATCTTCTTCATATAAAAAATCTATACCTATGTCAGTGGCACAAAAATGTAGTATTTTTTCTTTTCCATCTGTAATTACTCCCCTAATTCCAGCAGGGCATCAATTGACCTCTTCTTCTAACAGATTTAAGTTTGCAATGGCCTGTATTAGATGGTTCTAGTTTTTCTTATCTTTCTTACATCTTCAAGCCTTTATTGTTTATGGAAATTTGGAAATCAGCAAAAAAATACTACAATAGCTATTATCATTTCCTTTGAAGTAAAGAATTATTTAAAAAAATATGTTTAACAGGAGGAAAATAAAATTTCAGTTTTGTCTGTAAGTTTACGTAAGCAATGTAAACCTTGGTTTCAGTAGTCTTTTGATTATATACATTTGTGTATAAGAAAAATATAAGTGAACTATTTTGATAAATCTGAAGAAATGAAATCTTTCCAAAATGACAGAATCATGAAATCTTGAAGTATTCATTCTATGACTCTGTTCAAATAAATATCTGTGTGTGTGTGATCCCTTACGATTCTTGTTTCCATAGTTGTAGTGACAAACATGATGAGTTTGTCTTAAAAATATAAAATTCTCATTTAAAACACTGATAAAAGTGGTTTTTGTATTTGTACAGGCAGTTGAAATTGAGAAATTGAAACAAGAGAAGGTTCAACTTATTGAAGAAAAGGGCGGGCTAGAAATACAATGCCAAAAGTTGGCTGAAGAAGCATCATATGCAAAGGAATTGGCATCTGCAGCTGCCGTGGAGCTTAAGAGCTTGGCAGAAGATTTCACTCAACTTTCCTTCCAAAATACAAAGCTTACAGAAGAACTGGAATCAAGACAAAAAATGGAATTTTATAGAGGATCAAGCAAGCCAGCTATAGGTAATGGGTTTTATAAATATTATCAAAATAAGATTGAGCAGGTGAAGCCCATACAAAAGAAAAGATCAATTGGAGGAAATGAATTTCTAAATGACAACATCGATGACATAGAATCATGGAATCTCGATTCAAAAGACATCAAGATGGAGTTGTATATAAGGAAAGAGAGAGAGGCTGCTCTAGAAGCCATTTTAGCAGAGAAAGGACAGGCAGAAGAAGAAATGCAGAAAGCAATTGATGACTTGAGGAAAAAGGAGGCAGATTTGGAGAATGATTTAGCAGGGATGTGGGTTCTTGTTGCAAACTTAAAGATGGAAAATGAGGTTCATAAAAATGTCAAACATGGGTCACAAAATATAAATAATGATGAGAAATCTGAAGGAGATAAAGCAGAAAACAAAGAAAATGAAAAGGACAAGGAAACTATGAAAGAATTTGCTGCTTGTCTTGAAGCCGAAAAGAGACAAGGCAGGTTGGATAGGCATATAGCTACGTTGAAGGTAATGCTCTTAAATGTTCATCATTATTAGAACTTGTTTTAAATTATTATTAGAACCAATGCCACAATTGTTACCAGAATCATCTCCACACTTTTCTTGTTAGCAATACTTGCAATTAATGAGAGTGTAGTTGTCTAACCTACTCAAAGATTTTATGCTAACTTGTTTATCACATATCGAATATATTAAGTAATTTTCAATTATATGATGATTATCATTCTTGCATTTCCTCTCTAATCATTGGCATAGAATGTTAAACTGAGAACACAATAAAAAAAATGCAAACTATCCTTACAAACTATGTGAGACAACTATTAAACAGTGTACTTTTATTGCAGAGTGAAGATCTGGAAGGATTAGAAATTTCAGCTATTGATGACCTTCATGTTGACACATTGACCAAGCTATGTGAGCCAAAGGTCTCTCTCTCTCTCTCTCTCTCACACACACACACACACACACATGCACACACAGTTCTTTCTTCCCTACGTCCCTCCTCTAACTCTCTCTCTCCCACTTTTCCTTGTCCTCTCTCCCACTCCTACTCTCATCCCCACCTTCTCTCCCTCTCTCCCCCATAATCCTTCCCCCTCTACCCCATCATCCTTTCGTCTTCCCTCTCTTCGTTATTGAAGAGAAGGAACTGGAAAAACCTATCAGGGGTTGGCCCACAATACTATATCCCACTTTTTGGCTAAAGTAGGACATTGAAATCGGCATTTTTCACCAAATTTTCACTTTGTGAAACCTATAGCAACTAAACCATTAAAAATTTGGAGATGATGTGAACTAGTTATTTGTGAGGATTTGTGTGTAGATTCTAAATATATTTTAAAAAAAAAAAGAAGAAAATTGTAATTTTTTTTACGTAACTTTTAATAACTAATTTTTTATAGTAAACAACATTTTAAAATAGTGACACTTATGTTGTCACACAACTTTTTTATTTGAAAGGATAAAATTAAAAATTTAGATTTGTAACATCAATATCTAGTGCATGTATATTTTTTCATAATTTTTTGTTACATATTTTTTTAAAATTAATTTTCATAGTCAAAGTAATTATAAGATGGACGTAGGTGTATGCTATCACGCAACTTGTTTTGTATGTATTGAAATTATTAGTTATTTTTTTGGCTAAAACAAGAACATCATTACCTAAGGCACACATATTTTTTAGAAATTTTTTTCTCGTTCTATTTTTCCACGTGTGTGGAACAAATACCTTGATGTTTGGTGAAAAACCTACATTCACAAGAAATAAAATATAAATATAATAATAAAATTATAATTTTTAGAAAGCTTATAACAATAGCTACATACTTACAAAACATAATTTCTAAATCTTTATTCGATCCCTCAAAAGGTAAATAAAAAGTTGTTTTTTGTCAGTATTTTGATAGGTGCAAAGAAGACTCCATTGTGGGTATGATTCATGGCTAGAGGGGTTCTTTCTAGAGGGGTTTGATCTAAGGGGGTCTTATCTAAACCTCTTCAATTTAAACCCTTTAGATAGAACCCCTCAAGGCTTAAATCATTATTTTATCTAAAAAAATGTGATTTTAGGAAAAATCAAGATGTCCCAGATTTGGGACCCATTATTGTGGGATGACCCCATGTATACTAAGGGAAAACATAGTTTTTTTTTTAGCTTACAACCAGCTAGCATGCATCTTTGTGGCCCATTACCCCTTGTGGAAATAAGGAGACCCTTTTCATTTTACATAAACTGGACCTGCTCAATCCATTTATACCATGGCTTTAAGATAAATAATATCAATCATTTCTCTCAGAACAGATTCAGAGACAGATTGTTCTGGATGGGCTGCATCTCAGAACAGCAGAGATGCCATCTCTGCCAGCTGACAAGCAGCCAGAGAATTCCAAATCCATGTGTGGTGACCTGCCTGTCCATCTCCAGAAAGCGCCTTTGAGGGTAGGTAAAGAAGCAGCCAGGAACTGGCCAAGAGCAAGAAACTGTTGGGAGGGACTTTGCCCAATGGCGTGAGCTGGTAGGAGTAAACACAGGAGCCAATAAGTGACTAGCAAATGCACATGTTTCAGGTCGAAGGAAGATCAAAGAAAAGTTTATTATAGCTAGGATCATTATGGCATGACCTCCCAAATAATGGATCATGAATATTATAGTAAATCAAGTTAAATCTTCCTGAACTCATTTGACAAAGAAAATGTAGACACCATTGGGTGCACAGATGAACCTAGATTCAGTGAAAGGAATTCTAACTTGAGGAGGTTAATTAAATTTAAAATAAGTCGCACCTAATTTGAAATAGATAAAAATTCCTGCCAAGATTGCTCTCTAAAGCAACTTGCAAATAGCTTTTCTGATAAATCGTATCTTACCTAAGAAGATAGATGGGATATACTTACTATGCTTTTTGGGATGATGTTCAAAGATTATTCTTACATTTTGGGTCCAATTTCCATATTTAACAACCTAGGGATGGATTCCAAAGGGCATCTTATTCTTAATCTTATCTTCTTGAGTCCCCCATTGACTTACTTTTGGTTGCTCGTGGACATTAATATAATTATTCTTCCCTTAGGTTTTACTCCAAGTTTTAGCTTCTTGATTTAAAAACCTCTTGTTGCTATTCTTTAATTTTCTATTTAATTGCATAAGGCTTTTTTTGAGAAAATGTATATATTTTGTTATCCAATAATAGAGTTTGAGTTGGTGTGTGTTGAACATTTTAACTTAACAAATTTGCAAATTATTGAATTTGTAAATCTAAGGCTTATCCATCTAATGATGTAATGGCTTCATTAAACCCACAAGTGTCATTTGAGAATAAAGGAAATATAATTTGACCTAACCTTTTCAACCAAATCAATAGAGCATAACATAATTGACCAGACCAAGCAAGATACATAATACATCAATGAGCTCTTCAATAATTGAGAAAATATAAGACTAAATTGGCAAGTTTTTCTCGTTGTATGCTAGTCATCTTTAGAGGCATCTTGGAAAGTTGAAAGTCCAATGGTTGGGGCCCTCCATTTTAAAAAACATTACAGTGCATAGCATCAAAAAATTAGAGAAACTTGATGTACAATTGTTGTCAGAAATGGTTAATAGTAGTCAGCTTTAATCATACTATCCAAAACCATTTTTCCCTTAGTTTGTATTTCAATTTTCAAATTTTCAGCTAATAATGTCTTTGCGACCAACTATAGTTTAGGATTTTTTCATTTAGTAGTTTCTTTTTACACATTAGTTTGTACTATACAATCCATGCTTTACAAATTGATGAAACTCCATGTAATTTTGTAATGCACATATAAGTATATGCTCCTACATTTCCAAGATGTGATTATTTGTATGATACACCCTTTAAAACTTTTCAAGGTCTATCTTGTATGTATTTCCATGTTCATTTATCAAAGTGTTGGCTATAGAAGCCATGTCTCATGACCTCATCTAGGATCTAGGTTGTTGCTTATTCTATTCTAAGAAATGGTTGTCATCTTTGATGATTGTTTTCTCTGTTATTCAATCTGCAATGGAAGAAGATGCTGAAGAATAATTTGGGAGGAGAAAAATCAGGTTTAAGACACGGGGTGGAGTTGTGGTTTCCCAAATCAAGGAAAACACTTAAACAAGTGCTATTTATATATCTACATAATCAAACTTGTCATTATTCCTCACAATCACTCGCTAAGCAGCATTCAAGAGCAAAAGGAAACCTCTTTAATCATTTAGGTAGTAGCAATGTGTTCCTATGTATCCTTTTGAGTGGCAAATATAGCTGAATGTTGTGCCTAGAAGAGGAATTTCAGTGTTTGTGGAAGAAATGGTTAGGTGCACACCTATGACAGATATGCTAGGTTTAAGTGACAGAAATGGTCATGTGTGTACCTATGATATGTCTGCCAAGTCTAAGTGACAAAACATTATCTAATTAGTGCCCAAGTGAAGTGTCAAGTGGAAAAGAAGGTATAAGGCACACCATGCAGTGAATTAGAATGTTTAAGTGGCAGATGTGAACAAAAAGGGTGCTTAGACGAGGTTTTAAGCTAAGTCACAAGGTTCGAATTCAAATTCGAGTTCGGAAACATTGAAGTTCGGATGAAGTTCAGCAAGGAAAAAATTCAAAAAATAAATCGACATTAAATTCACCTTATGTAATTTTTAAAAAAAAAAAATATAAGTAATATATCCACAAAATTGTCAAAATAGTTTAACATTGATAAATAGATTTGAAATCATTACAAAAAAAATGAAACATTTATAAAATATAAACCAAAAGAAACATGTGAAATCACAATTGCGAAGATCTTCTTTTGTCAAAAAAGTACAATAAGAGTCAAGACTTTAGAACTTCAAAAAAGCTCCAAGTCATCAAGAGCACTTGGCTGAGATGCTAAATCATCATCATCAGTATCACTACTCAATTCATCATCTAAAATGTCAAGCTCATTTGCAATTGGCACTACTATGTCTTCAAGAATTTATTATTGTGAGGAAGAGTCCTTTGCTGATTCGTTCATGAACAATTTTAAATTGCTGCGAACATAGACAAGATCTCCCAACTTTCCAGACAACAATTTATTCCTCTTTTTGGAATGGATGTCATCAAAGCAACTCCAGCTCCTCTCACAAGCTGATGAACTTGCTCCTTGTCTCAAAATTCGAATAGCAAAGTCTTGTAGCTCAGGAGTTTGTGCTCCATAGGTCATCCACCATCCATACCTAGGTACATCAAGTCAGACCATGTCATAGTTGGCTTCTACCATTCCAAACATCCCTTCTTTCTTGTATATCCAACATTGATCTCTGTTTAGTGCTGAAATTTCTTGATTTGATTCATACTTTTCAATGGCTTCTAAAAGCCCTGCCATAATTTTAGAACCACCTCGTCTATCAATAGAAAATAACTTGGGCTCCAAAAAGCAAGCTTCTACATGTAAAGGTGTGTGCATCATTTTCCATCTACAATCAATTGTCTCCCATATCTCCTTTTTTTCTGCTTCTACATTATTTAGTGATTTTTGAATAGCTTCCTTACAGCAATCCATGCTTTCATAAAGCATGCCAAGGCAAGGAGTGTCACCATCAACCATATGAAGCGCGTCAGCAATTGGTTCACATACATTCAAAACCTTTGCTCCACTTTCTCAGAAATTGTTGTTTAGAATGCTTTGCTCTATGTTCTTCCCCTTAGGACCTTTAGAAAGCATTGAATTTTCCCACTCATTGGAACAAATAACAGACCTCAAAGCTGCTTTTAAGCTGCTTTTTCTTCAACCACTCTTTTCAAAGTGATATAGAATGAAGCAAATCTTGTGTCACAAGGCCTCAACAACTCCTTGTATGCATGCTGCCTATAAAGACTCAATGTGAGACGATGATTCTGTATGAAATTTACAATTGCTCTCCCTCTATGAATAGCGTCATGTACCCATGGGAATTTAGCCAAGTCATGAAGCAACAAATCCAGATAATGGGCTGCACATGGGCTTCAATATTTTTGTGGGTACTTCTCTGCAATCAACTTCCCAGCTCCCACACAATTTGTTGCACTATCAATGTAATGTCCCCTTTTTTGCTCGCCTTAGCATCTTGTTGATTAGCCTTTCAGTTGACCCTCGTAGGCTAGTGTTCAGTGATTAGAGGGTCCAGTTGGGCGTTAATGAGCTCTTCAAGTGGCAGTTAACAGTGTTTTCCCCTCTAGATCCCTTATATATTCTGAGGCTTGGTTATTCAAGGGTTTCTGGCTTCATTTGTGTATACTTACTATTTATAGTAAGTCAATGTGTTGATAGAGGCCAACCTTACTATTTATAGTAAGGCATCCTGGTTAGTAGTGAATGCAATGGGCTACCTCCTGGTGAAGTCAAAATTGATTTACGATGATTAATGATGGGGTTATAATGTTATAATTATTATTATTAAATTTTATACTTTAATAATAATACTATGTTCCATGGCGTTTTGGGGATGGGGACAGGGGGACGGCAAGGGACGTGTTTTGGGGACGGCAATCCAAAGGCAGATTATTGGGGAAGGCGGGGGGACGGCGATATAGAAATTTTTCTATATATATATATATATATATATATATGTATGAATTTTTAAAAATATATTATATATATATAGAGAGAGAGAGAAAGGGAGCAATTTGGAATATCAAGTATGTGCAAAAATATCAATATGACAATATGTCCATAGATAAAGAGTATAACAGCAGTATAACAATGATATTTTCTCTTGGTCGTTTCTGTGTGTTTACCCTACCCATGTGTGCATTGCAAAGTAAAAATTGCATAAAACTTAAAGTTAAAAGTCGCTAAATTTCAATTTTATCTTTGAGCGACTAAAAGTAAATATAATAATAATATTTTATTATTTTTTAGTCAAATTGTTCAGTGAGGACCAGAAATATTTTTATAAATATAATAAAATATTTAATATTTCGAACTATAAAAAAAAGAATAATATTTGATAAAACATTTAATATTTATCAATTATCAAACAATTTTTATTTAATTTGACAATAATATTAAATAGTTTTTTCAAAAATTAAATGTTTTATCAAATATAATGAAATATTTAATATTTAATATTTATCAAACAATTTTTATTTAATGAAATATTTAATATTTACCAAGTAATTTTTATTTAATTTGACAAAAAAAATAAATAGTTTGTTTAAAAATTAAATATTTTATCAAATATAATGAAATATTTAATATTTATCAAGCAATTTTATTTAATTTGTCAAAAATCAAAACATTTTTACTTTGATTTTAAAAGGGGATGCCCTCGGGCATTAATACAGCTAGGGGAATCCTAGTCATCCCTAGTCAAGCTTGACACCTAGGTGTCCCTTTTATTTTCTAGCCGCCTCCTTTTGGGACACGCTTCCTCGCCAAGCCTAATTTTGAAAATCAAGGGGACTGGGACATCTCATTGGCCCCCTGGCCCTCGAAATGCCAATGTGACAGAAACGTGAGGGGTTTGAGGGGGACACGGCCCCGCGTAACATAGATTATTGAGTGCATATCATTAATGAATTAAGTGGACTTTATTTAAAAAGGGAGATTTAAATGCTTTTAAAAGTATACTTTATAATAAGTGATAAAGTGTTATTTTAAAAGGGAATTATAAGTGATTAATAAAGTATAGTTTATATTTTAATGTTGTGCACCAAAAAGGAGGGAAAAAGGAAATGAAATTAAAGTAAATTAAATGAGATGAAGTCAAATGCAAATTAAACATTATAAAAGGGCACTTGGATTTCATTTCATTATTCTTGAATCATTCAACATTTTGTCTATTCTGAAGAAGCTTTGGCTTTGAAGAAACCTACGGTTCTGTTGTAAATTCAATCTTGAAGAACATAGCCTCTCTTCGATTGTGTTGGTGGCTTCATACGGAGGTCACAACTGAGCTTCAATGGAGTTTATGCAAATCTGAAAGTGATTATCTTCAAAGATTGTTCAAGGGTTTGGAGATTAATTATCTAAATTCAAAGATATCTGCTGTGAATGATTTTGTTGCTGTTGTTACATGTTGGAGAACTCGTCTTATCAAGCCAGGCGTCCATTAATGGAAGAATCCAGTTTGTTGATATAAAGTTTTCAGACCTGCATTTATTGGCTTATATACAGGTATGATCATTTGTAATTCAAAGAGGTGTCTATTCTGTTGTATGACTGTTGCAAACTTTACACTTCTTCCTGGCAACCATTTTCAAAGGGTTTCAAGGCATGTTTACCTGTGAGTTCATGAATTGTAACTCCTAGATTTTCTGGGTATTGTTGTTTTAGATATTAGGGGTTATTTTATGAATTGGGTTGTCATTATATTGTGAAAATACTGAGTATTTAAGTTGGTATAAAAAGCTAGAATTTTCAGCTGTGTTTTCTCAATGCAATTTCAGTTTTAAGTTAAAAAATTATTATTGCAACATCTCCTGTTTTGCAGCATTATATTGTTGTATCAAACATTACAAATATATCTAAAAAACATAAAACGACAAGCAAACAAATAGGCAGAATTTCGAAATTAAATATCCTACCGTGGGATATATTACAATCAATTACCACTTGAAATCCAAATTTCCACTCCTTCAAGAATGCTGCCTCTACTATTTGAAAAATATAATTTGAAGTTTTGGTTCATGGTGGTGTCAATCCTCACCTTCATGAATGCAAATTTCCCAAGACAAGTCACCACAAAACATTAATCAATGGCCTTTGACATATATCTGACCATCCATCACTCAATATAGTGCAACCTAATGCCTTCCAAGATGCTTTAACCTCAGCTAATTTCTTAATCACTCTA
This sequence comes from Sequoia sempervirens, assembly GCA_007258455.2. Taxonomy (NCBI): domain Eukaryota; kingdom Viridiplantae; phylum Streptophyta; class Pinopsida; order Cupressales; family Cupressaceae; genus Sequoia; species Sequoia sempervirens. The sequence goes on along the minus strand of VDFB02196152.1, from coordinate 801 downwards.
CCTTTTGACCTTCGCAAAAGAGTTGTCCTAAAAGCCTCTGAAGAGGGAGGTGTGTACCCATTGCCAAACTCTGCAACTTTTTGAATTGCATTACGAAAATGTGGATTTCTAGCTACATTGAATGGAATAGCACTTGAATAAAACAAATCAGCTAATGCATCATCCACTTGTTGTTTCTCTGATGGCTTCCAAAAACTTTTCAATGAACCACTTTCTTTCAATACCCGTATGGCCTTGGGTAGACTAGAAGAGGAAGACATAACAAATGTGAATCTAGATACATCCTCTTCAATTCTCTATTTCTTTTGTGCCTTCTTCATCTTTCCTAAAATTGAAGAGGAATGATCTTTCTCTAAAATAGCTCTAAGTTTTGGAGTCATAGTTGGACATGTAGTAACACCTCCACCTACACCCCTTGTAATACCAAGCAAATGATCTACTACTCTTATTAAACTTCCAATAAAAACATGCGGGCACTTGTTACAATTGATGTTAACATCATTGTGGGTCACATGCTTCCATGCCTCAAAAGTTGATTTGTTTAGAGCCATTAAATTACAATCTGCATGTTTCAAAAGAAAAATAATATTTAATATTTAAAACATTAACTAAGTTTTATTTAGAAAACATTAACTACCTCACAAAACCTGATGAAAAAATTACAGAACCTTTGAAACTTGAAAGTATGTAAATATGATGCCATCGTTGTGAAAAAGAAGCATAAGATGGTATGCAGCTAGTTTATTTTAACATAAATTTATGCTACGGTGTGATCTGAGTCATTTGACCATATTCAGTCTA